>JASANF010011503.1:0-38936 GCA_030248245.1 Trissonchulus sp. WLG1_4
CGTGCATATCTCCATAGCAAAAAATTTGGAAAAAATTGGACAATTTACTGATTTTATTCGACTTTCACGCAAATTCAGCAAGTAAGCCAGTGCATCAACGCTTTTTGAGGTTTCGCAAACATACAATACGTAGATTTTATTAGTCGTAATGAAAAATTAAAACAATTTTGTTGCGTTCTGTGCAAAAAAATTGCACAGGAAATCATTTTCAGAAGCAGCAGACTCAAATATAGGTTGTGTGAATACAAATCCAATTTTTCGGCATTGGATTATAAAATGCTGGTAAGATATTTTTCTACAAAATTTTGCACAATTATAGCCTTAGGCTCTGCGCAGTTGAACAATTTTTTAGTTTTTTAAAATTAAGCTTAGAAATTTTTTTATATGAATTTTATTGCTCAGAGTTCGACTTCGAAAACACATAATGACATTTTTTATCCAAACCTGACATAAATGTAAAAAACCAAAATAATGTTCAACTAGAGAAGCACATAAGCTAAATTTTGGTATATAAAGGATGACTTTACGCAAATTATAAGCAGAGTTATCGTTTGCCGAAAATTCACTCATGTTTGGTGCTCTGGGAGTCACGTGACACGATCACGTGATTTGAAATTTTGCCTCCAGTGTTCTTTTGTGCCATAGTACAGATATGTATAGTAAAGTTTCACATTTGCCAATTTTTTTGCCAATTTTCGATGTAACCCCCGACTCCCGGAGCGCCCCCTTAATGCTAACAGTTTTTAGATAATTTTAACTTCGTTTAATGATTTGATAAGAATGACTGTAACATTGTTATGCAACATATGTCTCGCACAGTACACAAGTCATTTTTTATTCACATTTCAAAAAACTGCAACTTTTTGTAAACGTAGTTACTTTAAAAGTTATTTTTTCAAAACATTCACACAACAAGTTTGGTGGCTGGAAGTGGATAGAAACTTCATCTAATTAAATTAACAGCAACGGATTGTTTTTCTGCATTCCCCACCAAACCGTTATTAGCCACTTCTATTACGTTATCCTATCATGCCCCAAGTAGGGTTGAATTGCCGTTTGCCTGCACCCATAATCCATCCCATTCGCTTGCCTGCACCCAGAATCCATCCCATCCGCTTGTCAAAATTCGGAGTCGACACTGAAAATATAAGGACACCTGTACATGTATGTATCATAACATTGAGTCTTATCCAAAATTGGATTTATCGGATTAGATTTAACTTTATTTCGTCAATAACGCAGCGCCATTTAAACGTAAGTTAAGAAAAAACTGAGCACACACAGAAATAATCTACGTCAGCCTTGTAGGACGAACTTTCAGACGTCTATTTTCATTTTGTGCTGTGTTATTAGCAAAATTAATTTGAATCTAATCCGTTAAATCCAATTTTAAATAAAGCCCATTGAAAGCACTGCAGCTTCCACCCACACTGTGCTCTGCTATGGTGGCAGTTTCCTTTTTGAGGGTTTTGGTGTTTTTATGTAAACTTTGTGCCCTATTCCTTGAGCACGAATATTTGGAATATTATTGTGAAGGTCAAGGCATGTCTCTCAGTCTTTCAAAATTTTACCTGCAGACATTTTTACAGCATTTTAATCACTCTAAAAAACACATGTTACATTTTTATTGCTCTTTTGGCTATTTTAGTAAACTGATGTGTGAGTAAAAATTGAGGTAGAACCAGGGGACTTTAGATGGATCAAAAACTTTACCAATATTTACCGCAAAGGTAATCAATCATGCGGTTCAGACCTGTTGCGTAAACTATTTTTACAAAAACGACTATTTTGGAAAGGACCATTTTGTACGGGACACTAAACCAGGGGTTCATTTTCAATACATAAAGTTGAGATAAATTGTAAGTAAGCACCAATTAAACTAGTCAGGTGGCTACAACGGGTTGCCGACAGTGGGTAAAGGACCCTTTATTCTAACCAAAACCCCTTTATTCTAAGCAAAGGACTCTCTGCTAGTGTTCAGGAGCTCAAATTACCCCTAGAAACATCAAAATCTCAATTTCGAAAACTAGGGAGGGGGGCTTGGCGGGGTGCACGAGGATTCTATGCAAAAATGGACCCCGAATTCGTGTTCAGGGGGCCAAATTTCCCCCAGAACCATCAAAATCTCAATTTCCAAAAATTAACTCCTAGGACCCCTGGACCCTCTCAGGGGGTACCCTGAGGGGGGGGGGGTCATAGGGGAGTCCACGGAGGTCCTAAACACAAATGGACCTCAGATTCGTGTTCAGGGGCCCAAATTACCCCCAGTAACAAAAATTTCAATTTCCAAAATTTGACCCCTAGGACCCCTAGGGGGCAGGGTACCCTGAGGGAGCCGCAGGGGGGTCCAAAAGGTTCCTAGGCAAAAATGGACCTCGGATTCGTGTTCAGGGACCCAAATTACCCCTAGAAACGAACCTTTACAAAAAACTACAAAAAATAAATTTTTACCCCCAAAATACTCGAGGGGGGACCCTTGGAAACACAACTTTCAGATTTTTGAGGGTCACGTGACCCAGCCCCCCGAAGGGTCACGGGGTCACCAAGGTGGGGGGCACAATCACTGAAGGGGGGACCCTTCCACCAAAGTTTGGTCCATATTCATAAAGTATTTCATACTAAAAAGTGGCAACATAAAACGCCAAAGGCTTAATAATAATAACAATTAATGGGATATAAACTATCCTAAGCAAAATGATAAATACAATAGTTCGGATTTGAGTATACCAATAGAAAGATCAAGTTATGCTAATTAACACACGTATACTTGTCAATCAAAATTGGTTCAAATTTTAAAATTTTTAAAACTCTCTTTACCAACTTCATCAAATCACCGCAAAAACTTACCAATTTAACGATGTTTTAAACGTAAGCTCTCTGAAGCACCGCTGGCGCAGTGGATTAGCGTGTGGTTTTTACGTAATTTGTTACTACGAACCAGAGGTATCCAGTTCGATGGGCCGATGCAAATTTTTCATTTTTCCTTTTTGATTTTCATAATTACAAAAATCGATCATTTTTGTCAAGTCACGTGGGATGTGCAATGCTATACCGAGCCAATGGGATTGCTCAAAAACTATATAGATATGCAAATGAGTTTAAAATTCAGTATATAAGGGGGCAGAAAAATGAAAATATCGTCAGACTTGACTGACCAGCAATCTGTCCGATTGGACGGCTTGCTTTGTTTGTAAACTGCGGCCTTCTAGAAGGAAGGTTTGCAGCTCAGCCCACGGGATTTCGGCTTTGGCCGTTGTCCTGTGGTTGGTGGCAGTTTTCAGCCAAAATAATGGCTGAGAGCTGCCTTGACAGTGAGTCCCTGTAAAGGTGGCTGCTGTTAGCTTTTGAAGCTGCATCCTTCTCCTTTAAAGGTGACTGCAGTCAGCTTTTGCAACTGCTGCGTAAGCTATAGAAGCTAATCCTTAGGTTAAAAAGTTTGGTGTGCTCCATTTAAGTTTTGACTGAGCATGTGTTTATTAGCGTCATTCAACAGGTTAAAAATTGATTAAAAATAAAAAATAAGCCTCTTTTGAGTAGTGAGTAGCTGCGCAATTTAGAACTTATATCGAGCAGTCAAATCTGAATAGGCACTGATTTGTCATACTGTAACTACTCAGAAACGGCTCATTTTTTTCAAAAGTATTTTGGGGTTATGTAAAGGCGCAGTGTCATGTCACCCGTCACTTGTCCTCAAATCACTTCCAAAAATGTCCTCACAAACGCCGATAAATATTTTGTGGTATCAAATGTTATGATTCCCGAATACAATGAAAGCTGACTACGCAGCGTGCACCGTGTGTAATCAAAATGCTAATACTTGAATTTGGACCGAATTTATAAAATAAGAAATAAACTGACATAATTTAAATTAATCTGATCTGGTCGAACTAGTCTGAACTAGACGCTCTAGACATGTTAATATATATACACTATCCTATTAATAATGATAATGGAAGTATCGACTAGCTGCCCCATAAATCCAAAACAGCCATACTTGTTATCTAGATGTTTACTTTTCGATTCTCGTCTAGTCGCCAGGTTGTTGAGTTACACGCGACGTAAAAAGGAGTTATTTGTTTGTTCCAGCCAGCAAAGTTTAATACGTTGTTGCTGAAAATACAGTTCTTTCTAGTAGCTCAATTGAACAGTCTAAATGAAGCGTCAATACTTTTATTTTTCCGGTTAACTCTTTGTTATGATATTTGAGGAACGTAAATCGGAGTTATTTATACTCCGCAAATCCTCCGCGACACACCACTTCAGTAGTTAGTCATTTTTACAAGTTACCAAAAAAACGGGCCATGACTTTTGCTATGAATGTCGTAGACGCATAAAAAAACGTCACTGGAAAGACAACTTTTAGCGCTTTCAAACGAGATATAACACGACTGCACCACTTTCAGAAAATGCGTCTAAAGTCAAAATTCAAAAAAATGGCGTGAGTTTAACGGTACGTTACAGGGTCATGTGACACATCATTTGAAAGCTCTGTCTATTTGCTTACTAGTGATGCTTTAACTATGATTGTACCACCACTGTGTCAAAAGTTAGGCCCCCCGAAGTTTTAATAAAAAGGGCTTACTATACAGATTATACCATGTGTGATCAAATCTCAAAACAATTGCATTAGGCTAAACTTTTTAAAATTTTTAAAATTTGTTAAACTGTAATATAAAATAGACTCAACTTGAATGAAAGTCTCCTCTGGTCTAACTAGTCTAAACTTGACGCACTAGACTTGTAATATTAATAATATTAACAATAACAGACATTTCAGATACAAAAGGGTTGCCTTTTCTTCGCAACTGGTCGGCAACTCAACAATAATGAAATGCAATAAATTTACTCGCTGCTGTCAGTCACCACTAAATTTTCCGGCTAATTGTTCAGTTTGCGTATTTTTCTGTCTATTGACCAAAGTTAAATAGTAAACATTTTGCAAAGTGAAATTGTTAGGGTAAAAAGTAAGACAAAAAATTTTATGCACTGACAAATAGGTAGCAAATTGGGATTATGGGCTATCAAATGTCATAGAAACTTGAAATTCTGACCATTGTACATAAGGCTATAGAGGCAAAACAAAGACTCTTAGCAATTTTTAGCTCTACATGGACAACACAACTTTTTTCGCTACCTAGCTTAGACTGCTTCCGATTATTCAAAAATGACTTGAGTCTAGAACAGTATTTTGATAACATTTATTATACAAAGCACTTACATGCTCTCACTAGATTTAGACTGAGATCACATGATCTAGAAATTGAGAGGGGAAGATGGGATAGAAGGCAAACACAACGGCTTCCTCGTGAACAAAGAATTTGTAAACTATGTGAAATAATTGTTGTTAAAGATGAGTGTCACTTTCTTATTGTATGTCCATTTATTGATAACTTAAGAACTAGTATACTCAGTCCTACTGGGTTGTGTAATGATACTATTTCGCCGGAGTTGACATTTAAAAAGTACTACAAGTTAAACACTCAGTTAAACTTCAATAATTAGCAAAGTTTATTTATTTAGCATTTCTAAAAAGACTTGATTTTTTTTAAATCGATAATGACTTTACTTAAGGATAACGACTTTGAACATCTCAATAATTGTACTAACATTTATTAACATTTATTAACATTAACTTTTTACGTATTGTTATCTTACCTGTATTCCAATACTACGCGTTGCACGTTTTGGTTTATCTTGGTAGTATCAACATAATATGTCCAGTTTATGGATTTTATGTTATGTATCTATGCTTGAAGTTAATAATAAACAAATAAACATAAGAAGCCCCAACAAAAAGGGCGGCGTAAAAACAATACGATTAGTATACGAACTGCTAGCATTACAAAAACGTCCTGGCTTCAATTACAATACAACTTTGGATACCAATTAAGTATTTTTACTGCTAAGTAATTAATGTTTTTGCTAATACAAACTTTTTCTAGGTCAAACAGCTTCATCATGAGATTGTAGATACAATTAACAAAAAATTAACCTCGTTTCATCAAACTGACAGCAGATCTCTTTCCAGCAGCACCGCCTATCCATCCGAACCGTTTCTGAGCTACAACATTAACGCTACCTATTTGTCACTGCAAACATACAAAAACAATTCTAGCATAGAGAAAACAAGCATAACAAGAAAACTTGCGCTAATCGCCAATCGCTGATGTGCTAATAATTGATAATAAAGAGGAATATGAGCAACTCATTGCAAGCTATTACTGCAATTGCTATTACAGTGTGCTTTGGCATAGAAATGTAGCGGAGACAATCCCTTCGCCACGGAGAAGTCAAATAAATATCGAAGTATGTTTCCATCCTACGTGCAGTGACACCCCCACATTGAAAGGTAAAATGTAAAACTTGTGGGCCTACGTCAATTCTGTTTTTATCTAATTACAGGTCTACAGAACAAGATGCAACCCATTAAATTGATTGTCTAGCTTATTTCATACATAATTTGCTAAGTTTTACTAACCCAGTTCTGGTCCTCATTTTTGAATCCGTAATTTTTAATGCTTTTTTAACTTTTATCTTAGTAAACTGATTAGTAATTAAAAAATAAGGGAGAGCATGGGGACTTTAAGTGGGTCAAAAACTTTACCAATTTTTTGCTGCAACAGGTAATTGTGGGATTCAGAACTGTGGCGTAAACTTTTTGTAAAAAATTAATATTTTGAAAAGGAGCCTTTTTAAGCGCTTGTACGGGAAACAAAACCTGCGGTTAGTTTTCAATACATAAAGTTGGGATAAAGTGTACGCAAAACATCTGTCAAATAAAAATGAAGTGCCATAAGTTTGCTCGCTGATATCAGTCACCCCTAAATTTTTGCGCGGCCGCCTCAGCGGCCGTGCATACTAAATTCAGGTGATGAACTGAAACTAAATTTGCATGTAAATCATGCTTAGTTTCAGTGCATTACTACAGTATGTTGCACTGAGCAGCACAGCAGTCGCGCATGGGCTGACAAGACAGCGCGGAGCGTGTGTGTGTGTGCGTGCCTCCATGCCTGTGTTAGTGTGTTGTGCGTATAAACACTGGACATCAATAACCTATCAGCCTAAAGTATATTGAGTATACCTGAATTGTTTCGGCCAATATTGTCTGTTACAATTAATAATCAGGATAAATATTTTGTTAAATTTAAACCAATTGTCAATGTATAAAACAAATGTTGGTTATATCATGCTGCTGTTCCATACTTTTTTCAGTTTTTTTCAAAAAATAAATGGCAACATTTTTCGCGTCAGGACTTTAAAGTGACGACAATAAAATAGCCTACGTAAGACATTTACATAACAAGAATTGTATTTTGTGGCATCTGCAAAACGCAGCGAATCACGAAAATATTACAGTAGTAGCATGTATATGATTTAAAATTTTACCGAGTGCCACCAAGCCGCAATTGTTACTGTATATAACTTGTGTGATTGACAAGGCTACGTGTGTAGTGTCCACGAACATGCCAGTCAATCTGATCTGAGTTGACACGGATAAGTTATATGATTTTTTTGCAATGCTCCGAGTTTATTGCAGGAGGTTAACGTTAGTGACTTAAGCTTTCACTACATTTGAAAGTATAGTGCAGGTACCACATTTTCGCAAAAAAGCCGAGTAATCGAGTAATCGAGTAACCAAGTAACCAAGCTTAGAAGCTAACTGTAGGCTATGTACATACACCTATGCACGTCGAACGTTATCATTCAACAGAAACTTCATTTTCCGCATAATTCGTAGAAGTAGTTTTGAGTTCTCGAGCCATTTTAACAAATGTAATCAAGACTCGATCGAAGTTGAAACTTTGTATTACATGTGCACAGAACTTCAGCAAAAAAAATTACAAGTATGCCGCGCTTAATTTTACCGATACGGTAAAATAATACTGGCTGTGGTCATGTAGAAAAAATTTACGCTCGTCAACAAAAGTGCTTGTTTCGCAAACTATTCAATTTGCGCATTTTTTTGTTTATCAACCAGAGTTTAAAGTAACCAGGTTGCAAAGTAAAATTGTTAGGGTGAAAAGTGAGACAAAAAATTATCTTAAAGTTAGGTAAACTATCGTAGACTTAGGTCGCAAAGCGGGATTATAAGCTACCAAAATGACAGCAGTTCTCTTACCTATACCTCCGCCCAACCATCCGATCCGTTTGCGCAAGTTTTGACCTACAACGTTATCACTAATTGTCACTACAATCATACAAAAACAATTCTAGCATATATAAAACAAGCCCATTCTGCGGCAAAATCTTCAGAAATATGAAGCATAAGTTTTTAAGTAAACTGACCATAGGTCAGTTAAAACCTGTTGTGCAGCTAAAACGTTTCTAGCATTAAATTATCTTCCTTTTAGTAAAGAAATCTCTCGCAGATCGACACATTAACTATTACACAGATTGCAGAACAGCAAAACATAAGTATGTTTTGTTTCTGCCGGCCAAACATTGCAAGTAAAAGTTAACTTTTATGCTCATTGCTATTGGCAATAGGAATCAATTAGAACGCTCATAGAAGACAGCATTTATGTGACAGCAGCTTTATTACGCTGACACGTGGGGCAACCAAACAAACACAAATATACAGTGCTAGTCAATATGCTGCAAAAGTTTGCTGCAGACGCGTTATCTACTCCAAAGTATGCACTAAACGCACGCACTGACATTCAAAAACCAGCGAGCCAGTGTAATCTAACAAAATCAAAATTAAAGACCTGTTGTGCTGTGGCACAACAGGAAACAAGCAGCAATTTTATGCAAAATTTATGGAGTTCTGATCCATGGCCACGACCAGCCGGGCAGCAATTTCCAGCAGTAGCAGTATTTTTTAGTGTAAATCTTTGTCGGTGGAATTAAATTATATACTTGGAAAAAATTGCTTCTAAGGAAGTTTAACCTGTCGCTATACATATTTTTAATAATCCGGAAAGGGTTTTTGGTAGTATTCGAGAACAATTGGTAAACCCAGCCTATTTATTTATCCGACATCAGTAGAATATGCTGACAATTAAAAAAGCATAAATAGTTAATCAGTTTATCATGGATAGTTAATTGGAGATGTACGGGAGCAGTTGGTAAGCGTGGGGTGCCGGACCTCCGGCGGAGGGCGGGGGGTGGTTCTGGTTTTGTTTATCCAGCGACAGCCGGAAAATTTCCGCAGTTACCGTATTCGATTTCTTACTCAAATTTGGTGCACTTTTTCGGATTCAAGAGGGGGAGTGGGAGGTTGATCTGATGTGGGGTGCCTGCTGTCTGAGAGGGGGGTTCTAGGTCCCCTAGGGGAAAGTAGATAACCTCCCTACCCCTGCTTATGTGCATCTATGCTTACAATTTATTTTTTGCCATTGAGAATTAAGTTAAGGGGGGCTACCTGTAAAAATAAAAATTTTAGGTTCTCTAGGTTTACTTAAAAAAATGAAGATTTATATGACTATTATTTTATGTGGATAATAGCAGCAGCAATAATGGGTTAAAAGCTCAAACTAATTTAAATATTAGTTTGGATTGGAGAATAATTTTGAGCTGTCTGTCAACTTCCAGAGAGTCGGGTGCAGGGAGAAGGACTACGGAGTTTGAAGTATATTAATCAACATATTAAAAATTTAACTGCAAAGAATTTTAAACTGAATGAACATTGATCACACATCAATAAATCATTCGCCAGTTCGCGTAATCTACATAAATACATACGCATAAATATACAATACAGAGCGAGCAGTAGTGAGTGACCAGTGATGGTCAACTACAAAACTCAATCCTTCCAGGTAATCAAGTGTGCAAGTTTTTTACTATACTTTTACTTTTTCAATAGTTTTTCAAAAAAGTTTTTGGGACTATCTCGTACCATTTATTAGCAATAAGCAAATATCTACTGACATTTTTGTCTGACAATGGTTTTTATTTCTTCAATAGTTTGATTTATGTCCAATAAACTATATTTTTATATATATAAAAAACTTGAGTCAGAGCTTGCTTATAAGATTAAAAAACAATGCTTATAAAGAATTAGCGACATCGTTTTTTAAAATGAACAATTGCGGATAGCCTTCCTGCTCCCAAAATCTATCCTTGTCGCTTGTCAAAATTTGACACCGCAAATTGGCACCTTATGGTTGCATAACAAACGCAAACATTGCAGGTACAAGCACCAATTTTACGCCAATGGCTATTATAGCATTAGGTATATTATATACTTAGACCGCATATAACTCAAAAACGGTGCGCCCTAGACCCTTAATTCGCTTTTTTGCTCACAATTCATTTCCTTATCAAATGGAGGATTTGCAATCTCTCTACAACGCACGTAGCTCAAGCAATGGCCAAACAGGCACGTTTTGAGAGTAAAGTTAAGCTGAATTTAGATAGATTTCGTTGCGAGATGCCGAGATGCTTCTACATGCCGAGGATATTCTTCGAATATATAACGCGGCAAAAAATTTTTTCGACGGTAACCTAGCTGAATCTTGATTTTACATTCTTTGTCTGAGTTTTTGAAAAAAAACATCGTGTCAACTTCGAGTAGAAGGACACTATTTGAGGCCAGGACTGTACCAAATGAGCGACATTGTCTGCCAAAAGTACATATGCAGTATAAATCGCAAGCGATTTAGTTTTTTTTCGCTCGGTTGTTTTGTTCTATCAGAAACACTGCGAAATTATCGTGCCACACAACTTTTTGTCCATTTAGTGAATGCTATCAATTGTGCTTCGTAACTGATTTTAGAGACCCAATCTGAGTTCAAAACCAGTTCAAACAATCGATTGCACAGTGCTCAGTGACAACAGTTATGATAAACGTTCGGTGCATAATAGGTATGTTCTATATGTCCCGGTTCTCAGTAATTTGCTGTGTTCCTTAGCGTAGTGTCTGCAATTCAGAACGTGCCGCGTTTATATATTCGTTGAATATCCGCAGAATAAGCACTGTCATTTTATGGAAATCTCAAACCGTAAGAAATCCTCTACTGACAAGACGTACTTGTTAATATTATATTAAGAGGATATAGCATTACAAAGAACAAGTTTCACAGCCATGCAAAATTAACTGCCTTCGCGGCACTGCCCACTTACGTAGATAGTGTGTGCTCAAAGTCGGAAAAAAATATAACTTTAGCCAGTTTAGGTGAAATTTTAAAAAAAAACAAAGGTATATATTAAAGGTAAAGGTGTAAAAGGTAAACGTAAAGGTATAGAAGATGTCAAAAATGACAACAAGCGTAAGAATAATGCCTCAGCACAGTTGTTTCGTTTGTTAACATTCTTCAAGGGTTGTACGAAATACGTAGTAAAAAATAGCAAATTTTGTGTTTTTAAATTTTTAAACTTTGTTTTTTGCTATATTTCAGAAATAACACCACTAGATAAAAAAATTATATTCAAATTAAATATCAGTTCAGTTGAAGGTGTTTCAATGCAAAGTTTTTGTTACAATATGCAGAGTTTCATGGAGACGCCATTGCATCATTTCAGCATTTTAAATCTAAACTTTAAAATAGAACTTGCTGGAAAATTTCGTATAACTTTATGGCTTGAGAAAACAAATATACATATTAATCCTTGCAACAATTGAAAAACTGCATGTAGACATTTAGGGTGGATTCCAACAAAATAGAGACCTGCTGCGCTGCAGGTTTGAAATTTCAACTGAGCTAAAACCATGGTTTAAGAAAATCTGCGAAATTCGTAACGAATCAGGCGATATTTCGTAATGAAAATATGCGCAAATCATATAAAAACGTACGTAAAACCATGGTTTAGTAAAATCACCTTTGTGAAATCCACCCTTAGTTTTTCCCTTCTAATTTAATAAACCTATGCCAATTCGCACAAACCGTATTGCCATACCTAAGCTACACATGAGTATAGATTACACACCTAGAATTTATTACATATCTAAGCCTCATCCTAAGCCTTAAAAGGTCAGCAAGTTGAAACTATCTAGAACATAACCTATCTTAGTGCAATAAAGTCATTTAAGTTGCTGTGGCACCCACGACCATAGTCTAAAATGCCCCAATGACTTGTAGTCGTAATGTGACCGGCAATTGTGACTAATAATTACCATTATTTGGGCTGCTAGGAAAACATACACTGAAATAACTTATTTAAGTGATAAGCCAAGGGAAATCGCTTTCATGTGACCTATAAATTGTCCAAATCATTTACGGTAATCTAGAGTTATAACAAACACAACAAAAGAGTAAAAAGTATCGGAACTTTGCCCCAACTAAGCTTAAACCAAAGCTTTGATTCAAGTGAAAGAGTAAAGAAAGTCTTTCTTAAATGATGTTTGGCTTTTTATGAGAACACAAAACCAACACGGACCACCGCTTACCATTGGTACGTTTTCCAAGGCCAGGGTGGAATACTCGTTTTCCTGCATGTCCAGTCCAAAGAACGCGTTTATATTCGCCAGAAAATACTGCAAATACAGAGTTGCAAATTTAGGGTCCGCATATGTGACATAGAGTGACATACGTGGTTTCAAAATCAGAAAAAAATGTTTTCGCCAAATAGGATAATTTTTTCCTGTTGGGCCACAGCCCAACAGGTCTTTAATTTTGATTCTGGAGACCTAACACTGTGCTAGCGTTAAAGTGTTCATGTGCGGGGTGTGTTTTACACGTCTTCTACCGTCGATTTGCATCCGTCACTACCAAATTTCTTGTATTTTCACTGATTCGTCTTCTTACAGAACCTTGTTAGTGGTAGTCAAAATGTAAAAGATAACAAAAAAATGAAGCGCTAGGAATCGAAGCAGTGACCTCTTGGTTAGAAAACTAACACATTAACCACTCAACCACAGAGATTCCTGAAACGTTATGCTTCAACATCAAGTAGAAATTGAACTTCTATTCGAAAAACAATACATTGTTGCTTCTAAAATGACACAGAGACAGAACAAGTTAAAGTATTCGTTAAAATAATAAAAAATTCGTCAGTAAAAAATTTTTAAAAATTTTAATGTTAATCCTTATGCTGCAGAGCATTGGGATTAACATTAAACTTCACAATTGAAAACCTTTTGACTGAGATTTTGCAGTTTTAGTGGCTGCAAAAATATACGCTTTTTATAAAGACTGAATCAGGTACCTAAGTGTACTTTAGCTGACCCAACAGGTTTACGATGGCCTCTGGCCAATGTGCTTGAAAGTATCTGCTTTATACTTACTGAAGCTTTTGCCGTAGATTGAGCTTGTTTAAAAGTAAAGGTACATATATTGTCAGTTATAGAACATTTTGATCTGACCACAAGCGTACGGCTTTGGCTTCCAATCAAGTATTAGCGCGTTTGAAGGAACTCTCTACTTTCTGATCAGTATTTCTTGTATGACCATGTCTTGAATGTTTTTGTGAAATTAGTAGAATTTTTGAAAATTTGTATATTCCACGTATTTAGTATATCTTTTGAAGTAAAACTTGATACTTGATAGGATCAAAATTTTTATTACACTGTTTGAATCTGAGTCACCTAAGACGATACCTTGATAAATTATGTCTTAATTCGCAGTCACACCGTAAATTTACTTGTAACAAAAACTAAAATGCCGGAACCTTAAGTTTACGATGATACATGCGGTCATGTAATTTTTTTAAAAAATCTCGGACACAACGTTTTCTTTCATATTAAGTTAGATTAAAATAGGTGCTATTGGCTGACTTATTGAAATTTTTGTATTTTTTTGAAATTTTGTTTAACACGTTCGCGGCATATACAGTTTTGGAAAAAGTTTCCTCTACGCATAGGGCGCTCTTAAGTTCACAAAAGGGTGCTCATGTTTATCGTTTTGCTTTACCGACCTTGGTAATTTTTATATCTGCCTTATTTGGGTCCACTGGTGCGCATAGTGCAACAATTTAGGTGGCTTCTACTACGCATAGTGAAAAATTTCACTGCCTTCTCTCACCACTGTTGTCACCCACCGGTGGCTGACATGCGTATTACGGGAACATGATGTCACCCACCCGTGGGTGACAATGCCGCGAACGTGTACTCATTATATATTAACGTGAACTTATTTTTGTACTTTTTACTACGTATACGATGCTTCAATAAAAAGAATGATTTCAAAATTATTTTAAAATTTTTGTTTGTGTTTTAATCGACAATATAAAAAAATAGCTCATATAGCAAACCGATAGCGCATCGTGCTATAAGCGCTATTTTCTTCGTAGGCTTAAAAATAGCGCTTATAGCACCTGAGGGTGCTATGTATTTACGCTATATTGGTTTAGGCATCGGCTTAGCGTAGGCTTAGGCTTAGGATTATGCTTAGGCCTAATCAATAGAAGCGAAGAATGGAAAGTCGTGTTGGGTGATTGCCCGCATTTTGACTAATAGGATCGAGGGATGGAAAGTCCCACAAACCAAGCAACCACAACCGGGCGGGGGGGTGGGCTCTTACTAAATCTTCTTACTCTTCTAGGTTTTCAGTTTGTGTAACCAATAGCAGCGAAGAATGGAAAGTCATGTTAGGGGAGGGGTATGTGTAGCAGCGTGTAAAGCGCAAATAGCGGAGGGGGGTGGGTGGTGTTTATAGGGGGAGCTGGGGGTGTACCTTGGGAGGGGGGTGGGTGGTGTTTATAGGAGGAGCTGGGGGTGTACCTTGGGACGTGGTGGGGGGCGATTTTCAGCTGGACACAATAATAGCGCAAATAGCGGCGTGGGGGTAAAATCTCGTGTGCTGTGCGCGCTTACACGCGACATAACATATAATCAGTTACACTATAGTTATAACAAAAAAGTAGTGTTTTTGACATTTATTGGCTATTTTTAAAATATATAATGATTTTTAAACAACTGTTTCTCAAAAACAGTATTGTTTTTCACTAAATTAAAAAAAACGGCATCTAGATATTTTACTTAACATCACTTTAGAACGTTAATACGCATATTTAACTGCAACTGATTTCAGGAAATTGACACTTTCTGGATTTAACTCTTTTTTCACTTTAAAATTATGTGATGTAAATTTTAAGCGGTGTATTTCTTAAGGATTCGGCACAGAACTAGACTTATTAGCATTGCAGTGTTTTACCGAAAGTCATGTTACCAACTGTTATATAGTCAGGGTTATGAGCTCTGAAGTATTTTACCCGCATTTGCGACTAAAAACACTCGAAAATACGTGACAAGACGTGATGTTATATATTCCTTTTACGTAGCTTCTGTACTGTAGTTTGAATTTATTAGCGGTCATACTGGAAGCCAGTAGGCCACTTTAGACCATGGTGATGAAATTTATTGCCGCCGTTGAAATGCCAACGCATACGAGTTCATTACACTAAAAGTTACGCCATGTACTCGAAACGAAGCTGCATATACGAAACTACCACCTTAAGTCGTCTGCATAGTAATCAGAAGTTTGTGGGTTCCATTGTCTGCAGCTCTTCTTTTTTTGCATTTTTATGTAGTTAAATGTTAAATCCTATTATGCTTTCAAGTCGTCATACAAGATGCTTTGTCTTTCTAGAATAATTACATACTTATTTGTTTGCTTTGTTTGTCTGCCTCCGGATCACCAAACCCCTGTTCCAACACCGACATTAGCATACATGCAAACAGCAAACTGCAGGCAATCATGGTGTTGTGACTTCAGATTGATCCTAAACATATAAAAATGCATATTTAACGGCAGTAGTTTACGGATGATGTAAAAACATAAAAAATACGCTCTAAAAATACTTAAAATAAAAAATCGTTAGTTGACCACAGAAGACAAAAAACGTAAAATTATAACCATAGTAAGTGAAAAATCATATTTCTATGCACATAGGACCAGATAAAATTTGTAAAAAGGGTTTGCAATTTTAACTAATTATTTAATTAATCATCAACTGCTCCGGAGTCATATAATGTTAATTTTTAGCGAGACTGTGCACGCTTAACACTTTAAAGGCTGCAACTTCTGCTTTTTACAAAACAGGCCCACATAAAGGCTATCAAACAAATAGGATTTTCAATTCAATCCGACTATGCCTGCACTTGCTGATACCTTGGGTTATAATAGCTTCCAAAATATTTTTCACAAATTTTCAAATCGTGGGTATAAGACTAATTGGCTTTTTGAGTTTTAGCGCTATCATTGCCATGCAGTTGCTGTAAATTTTATTTAATTGAAATGTATAGTTTATTCCACATTACGAGTTAATTAATAGCCAACATAAGTTATTATTATGGCATTTAACTAAGCTACTATTTGTTCAGCTTTAAATGCCATAAAAGGCTTATCTATAAGATAGCAGACTTTATGCTTCGTCACCCTCAACCAACAATCCCATTTATATAAATTGCGGTAAAGACTACCAGTGTAGCCGTTGGACCCAAACTAAAGGTCCACTCAAAACTAACACCTAGAAAACCTAAACGACTAATACACCCTAAAATACCGATCATTTTTACACAAAAACCAACATAGGACAACTAAACCCTACTTAAAAACGTGTCAATAAAACTAAACTCGGTTTTAAACCGAAAACGGTTTTCACTCACGAAAAAACACCAACCCAAACTTAATAACGACCCAAAACTCACAGCCCAACCTCCCGCATCACAGAATGGCAACCAACTTGTTTCTAATTTCAACGGGCCCAAGTAACCCCACAAAAGAGAAAGAATGATGACTGTTATCGCAAAATCAACTTCACTTGCATATTCACAAAATTTTGACACGTGTACAAATGTAACTGCAGCAGGCAGGTAGGATGCTGGCGGGTAATGCGATCCGTACGTATATCGCCACACTTTAGTTTTACGCATAATACGTCACCTGACCGCATTTATTCGAGGGCATTACTATTGAATCACCTCATAAAGCAGCTATTAAGCCAAGCCACAAAACTTTCACCATGTCAGTAATTTTATAAAAATTAAAAAAAATCTTCACCACTAAATAGCTCTTACTTTTAATTTACTGTAATGTTGTCAACACGTAGTGTTTATCACTTATAAAAAGTTTACTTGGAGTTAAGCTTGAATATATTCACGAAGATAGTTGAAAAAGTTTTTCCAGTTTTTTTAGCAAAACTTACACTGATCAATAGAAAAAAAGGTGTCCTGTGTCATCAAAAACCACGTCCGTAGACCCCATAATCGATAGATAATAAAAGATCATTTACAGAAAGTTTTTATTATAAAGAATTACAAAGGATATTGAGTCTTGACAGAAATAAGGCTGCGTCAATGATCAATTACCTTACTGATTAATCAAAGGTTATTAGCGACAAAAAAGCGATTGTCGATACACTGAATAAATATTTCACAACGGAAATTGTACAATTTTTGCAATATAACTCAAAACTTACAAGCAGCCAGCAAAATTTCCCCGAATTTTTATTAGCCCTTTTCTCTGACGCAGAAATACTTACGTGTCTAAAAAATCTGGACAAATTTAAAGCAACTGGATTCGACGAATTTCGCCCTAAATTACTCAAGAGTCTATAAAATCAACTTTATATCCCACTCACAGATTTATTTAATCATTTTATTCTGACAAATTCCATTACTGATGATATCAATATCGCCAAAGTAACCCCAATACTTAAAAAAACGACCCAACACACAAAACGAGTTATCGACCAATTTATATATTACCAACTATTGCAAAATGCTTTGAAAATTTAATGCTATCACAACTTAACGCTCATTTTCAGCAACTTTTACCTAAAGACATGTTTGGTTTCCGTCGCAACTACAGTTGCGGGACAGCTCCACTATACCAAACTAGCAAATGCCGATAACAGCTAGACATGAACAATATTTTTGGTTTGCTTAGTTTAGACATGCCAAAAGCGTACGATGCTATTATTTATGACCTGATGTTAGCAAAACTGTCTGTATTTGGGTTAAATCATGATGAATTAAAGTTAATAAAGTCTTTTTTACAAATAGAACGCAACTAGTCCAAGTTGGCACAGCCAAATCAAAAATACTTCCTGTCTTAATTGTTGTATCACAGGGTTTAGCCATGTTTCTTTTGTTATTTAACCTAATCTATGCTGATGGTACAACCCGAACATTACCGGTCAATAAGCAGATGACACCAGCATTTACAGTTCAGGACATAATTCTACTTTTGTTTGTGTCGATTTGAAGCAAAATTTACTTAGTCCAACAGTATCTGCAAGAAAATTTACTGAAATTAAACGTAGAAAAACTCAAATGTTTACTTCTCCTTGCCAACAGCTTAAGTCCTCACAAATCTGTACAGACAATTAATACATTCCTGCCTCCAAATTGATAAAAGTACTCGGATGGATCTTTCAGTGCAATCTTAAAAGTGTCCAGTATGATTCAAAAAGCTGCTGCTTCTCTAGCAAAACTGCGTTTCATCCAAAATGTTTTGTCACAATAACTTTTCTTCTTTACAAAATATATACTCGTTGTAATTTGGAAGATTTCCCCGCGCTGCAATTAAGTGCATCAATTGCCGAGTTAAATCGACTACAAAGATTTACGACCATTCTGCATAACTTGAAAAAACTTCGCTGAAAAGCAAAAAAGTGACGTATAATTTTTTAATTATTAAGTTTCATAACTTTTTTTAAACTATCAGCGTAAGTTTTGAGGATTTTATGAATTTTTACGAGTACTATCAGCTCTTTTTGCGTCGAGAAAGTAACTGAAGTTGTAACTGAACTCAGTATCAAAGTAATGTGCCATAACCAGACCTATACTGTAGTCTACTTTTACTGTACGCTGCTATACAGTGCTTAGCCAGAGTTGAAATTGATTTGCAAGACACTTATGGCAGTGGTGGTTGTGCTAATAGTATTTCATACACATGCATAAAACCCGTGTGCAGTTGCACTCGTGCGCTTTGCGCACTCGTGCTCCTGCACTTAGAGTTTCAAATAAACATGCACATAAATCTCTCATAGCATGCCAACCAGTACCACAACTCACACTTATTCATCAATTTGTATTGTAAAAGTTTTTGGGGACATTTTGACAAAGTTTCGGCAACGTTCGAAATCAAATACTCTCTAAGATATACAGATAATAAATAAATCAGCATCATCGGTCATGAAGTAGTTAATAAATCAATTTAAAAACTGCTAAATAGGTTAAAAGCAGATCGTTTGAAACACCAATTAAGCCATGATATATAGACTTAGTATGTTGTCCGTTGATGACTTTCGTTTCATGCTAACCTTCTTTTTATTTAATTTTTGAAATTGGTTCTTTCATTTATCCGTGCTTGCTTTTCGCCAAACATTCTTTTCAACCATCACTACTGCCCCATTTGAATGCTTACCCTTTCATGTCCAAAGGATCATATGTGACCAATTCATTACCAAATTTGGAGCTATAAAACTTCACTAGTTGATTCATGTCAACGGAAACTTGAACTGTTTTCTTGTAGTTGTAAACCTTTGTTTAGATCGACAATGTTAGTACCACTGCTACACAACTAAACCTATGCTTAATAAAATTGTGTAGATTCAAGGCACATTGTGTAGGCATATATTTCTTTAAGGTCACACTGTGAATTTTGATTGCGACTCCGCAGCCAATTTTATAAGTGTTGTTTCTGCAGACCACTGCCCTCCTTGACTTGGCACCTTGACATGACATGACATCTTTTTGACATTTTCACTTAAAAAACGGTTTCTAAAACTTGAAATTTATCTAAATTATGAGGTTTCGATTAACTGAAGTATTTTGTCAATACGGCTTATTCTATGTTACCAGTCTTTTGTTGTGTAAGCTATATAGCACGGTGGTCATGACGTGCCACATCAGAAAATGGAAAAGTCCACTTTATTTTGAGACCTCTAATTTGAAACCGTTATCATGTTTGCACTTTTGAGAAAAATCGTTGTCGGATGGCTACTTCCGCAAATTGCCGTTCTAAAATTGTTATGATCGCGGGACTATCGCAATGAAGAATTAAATTCATAAAAATTCGCAAAAACTACACCGGTGTAAAAACCTAAAAACAACGTTGGCTCAAAAAAGGTTGAACCTGTTGGTCATTTTTTTGATAGCAACTTGAGGGGAGACGGTCACGCTCAGGGGTTCAGTTAATTTAGTAATCGAGGAGCGCGCACCACCTTTTAGTTTAAGCGATACTCCCCCTTTTTATTATGTTTTGCCAAAAGTAATTTCTTGCCTGGTGTTCTGCGGTTTTGTAAAACTGCTATTTTCGTTGTTCACCCCCGGACGCCCAGTCCAATAAATATCCCACATGCGAACTATTAAATAGTTGTGCGTGTTATTCTTTCTGTGCGGGTTGTTATTGGGGACCTTGTAGCTGTTAGAGGACGCCTGGACCCAGGCCCTTTGTTGAGTGTTTGGCTTCGATTCGCGCGACGTCCGCTGAAAACCTAAGCTGGTCTTTTTCTCCGACCCGTGGGTGGCCGGCACACGGCCCACAAAATTTCTGGCAATTTAAAGCATTAGGCATCAGGCCTATAGCCCCTATGGTCAGGGTATGACACCGCATTAGATAAAACGAAAATGTAGTTCATTTTCAGTTTTCAACTATGGCAAGGTTTCCGGTTTCAGTCTTAATGGTTTAGAATGAGGAACCACATATTATGTTTGATCGATATCGCAAATTATTGAGACCTTCAAATATAAATTTTTTGAGAAAATTTTACAAAAAAACTTTTAACTGAAAAACAGTACGTCTTGTACCTTACTTTTGTTATATGAATTAGCAGCTGTCGCTACATAAAACCGTATAACTATAACAAAGCCATGCACGATTTTACCTATGTTGACTTTTGATACGGAATTTCATCTGTGGATTAAAATCTGAAATCGAGGGGAAAGTGTAAGACAAGGCCGTGTCCTGGATCCGCAAAATTTGACTCACCTTACGTTTCGCATCACTGCACATGCAAAAATTGTTATTACATTATATAAAATCATCATTGTCACTATTAACAGTAATTTCGGATAATGACACGCTTTGTCCGCAAGTTTAAAGAATAACCTACGATTTACACAAAAAATTTAATTTTAAGGAGCACCTGGTCAAAAATTGACTAGTTTGGATTCAGTTTTTTTTACATTTGTGCCACCACACTTTTCCAACGGGTCCAACTTTTCAGTGGATTGAAACCAAGACATTTGTTTCTGGAAGTCTGCCTGTCACTTATGGGGTTAAAAACATGCACTTAGAAATTTTGAATTTTCAAATCGAGCCTCATTTTCAAACCGATCCTCATTTTCAACGCTACCCTAGAGGCAGGCCGGTCCGGTCAACCTCTGTCTGGTCCTGTTGCCCCGCATGCTTATTTTGATTAAGTCATAAATCTTAGGATATTACAAATAATACTTCATTAAAATAAAAATTACGACTTTGCGATACTTAATGTACCCATCTGTAGGTCAATAAAGGGTAAAAAATCAAAAAACTAAAGCATACTGAACTACTTTTTAGCAAAAACACACTGCATGCTAACCAAGTAATGTAACTATTATATTTAAATCCCTTATGTAACGGGTTTTTATAAACTTAGCTATAACCCATAGTTGTTGTGCTAGGGTAATGTCACTTGCTGCTAGTTTTTTTAACCTGGTTTAATGTTTTATAGTGAAATAACCAACAGTAATAAAGTTATGTATTATAACTTTATATAGCAAAGGCAAATTACACAAATAGTATTTATATTAACGTTTCAAGAAAACGTCGACTTTTTGAAGTTGGACTGTGAAAGTATTCTCTTAAAACGCGCACGCCGCACTGGTTTGTATTTGTGGTGGCTAGAAGTGGAAACCTCGTTTATATAAAATGCCAGGACCAGATCGTTTTCCTGGGATGCCCCAGAGAGGGTTGAAGTCAACACCCCCAGTCCATTCGGTTCGCTTGTCTAAGTTCAGAGTTTCGGCATCAGCAATAGTTGACACTGCAAACATGAGGATACAAAAAACAATTTGAGTAATATGAAAATTACAAACACGACAGAAAAACTTCCCTTTTGGGGCCGCGTATATACTAAATTTGGAATCTCATATTATTCCTACGTTAAACTGGGTAGGTGGAATTTTTAGTGTTAATTAAAACCAGAAGGGGAGGTACCTCGTTGCTCTGCTATGCATTGCGCAAATATTGACCTGGAGAACTCTCAATACCTAAAGTTGCCGCAGAATGCAAAGCATGAAGCTTACAGACGTCATCAATTCAACTTTCGGATCAGCAATCGGATGCTCAGTAGATGCGCAACACACTATTTTTTGCCACAAATAAGAAAAATGAAAAATAAAGGTTCGTTTTTCTTTTGATTTCAAAATAAGTGTCAATTTTTTACAATTTATCATTATTGCTGTGATTACTTTACAGGTTACGCACAGTTTCACAGTTCAAACAGGCATTACTCCACAACCACTCAAGCAATTTGCACTAAATTTTGTGTGCATAAACTAAAGCATATGTGCTTTTACTTTGTGTAAAGAATCTAAACAAAAAGTTTTTTAATTGTGATGAAATTATCGAATGTGAATAGGTTTTCAAAACGTCATTTTTGTATATTGTAACTGTATACTGCGTCAATTTTTCTGCAACTTGGCAAATATATTTGCCTTAAACATATTTTTAGAATATATAAAGAACATTGACCTATTTTTCACTGAAAAAGTTTTATAGTCGCGCAAAATCGACTGCTTTTGCGACACTACCCGCTTAAACGCTCGTTTAAATGAAACGCTAGGCCAGTGTTAAATTTAGACTAGCCTTTTGGCTAGTATAAAGTTACACTGTCCAGCCTGTCTATGTTTAAGCACAAGCAGATGCGCTGGTTGTTTTTGGGCCACATGTTGCACAAAATGTCAACATGTGGCGTGAAAACGACCAGCGCATCTGCTTGTGCCACACAGGCAGGCTGGAAAGTGTCTCACTCATCTTTAATAAAGAGCGAGACGCTATTATGTACTCTTGGTTTCACTTTGTTTTATTCAAATTTCCGACCCCACCCATCCCGCGAGCATGTATGTCTACCCCTCTTGGGTTGCTGCTGTTGCTGTAGCTGCATTGAAATCACTCAATAAATATTTAGATCCAGAAAATGGTCTGCTTGAATAGGCTGAGCTCACAGACAATCATTTCCCTAAACCACCAAGCCAGAAAGTAGGCGTGTACCCACGGGTATAGTCATCAACAACTACCATACGTGGGCCTGGGCTGCGGGTAATTGTCCCCCTCCCCAAACAGGTAACTATACATCACACAGACATGTTGACATATTTATTTTAATTACTGTTGATGTTTAATAACTTTTAATTTATGTTAATTAGTAAATTAATTAGCTTTAATTAACACTTCACAAATACATAATTTTACTAGTAATTACCTGAAAACTGAAAAAATGGACTAACAATTGTATTAAATAAATAGCAATGTCGGTGCGTATTAAAGCGTAATGTTGTACAAATAGAATTTTAAAACAAGCACGTTTTGCGAGTAGAGTTAAATTAATTTTGGATAGAGTTCGTTGCGACATGCTTATAGTGCTGAGGATATTTTTCGAATATAAAACGCGGCACCAAAATATTTGAAAGCCAACATTTATAACTAAACATGACAACTCTTAGTCTTAACTACATACTAGCCAGCCATGACAGCGCTAATGGTTGAAAAAGTTGCAATACCAGAAAAACTTATGTGGGACCTTTATAAATCTACATATTTAGCTACAGTCAAATAATGAGTCTAAATTTGCATCTGCGGGTGCCGCAATAGCGATTTTATTGGGTGAATTTGGGTTCCAAAATTACGTGCACACATGTTCAAGATAGTATAGTTAGTCTCCATTAACGATGCATATACACGCTTGAAATCGCGAAATGCACCTCGGTTGTAGTATCGGCAGCCGTTGACGCCGTATCAAATTAGTGATTAAAATAAATATATTGTTAAAAAACAGATTTACTGAGCTGGTAGATCATAAAATGGCATTTTTCATCGAGTTTTGAGAAAAGGAGGTGCATGTTTGGTCGAAAACAGGAACCGATTTGTGGGTTAACTTATCACTGACTGCGACTGAACGAAATGACAATCTAATTTAGAAAGGAAATAATACCTACCTTTATTTTCTAATTGCTAAACAGAGCATTAGCTTAGGATGCATTTGGTCATCTGACATGTTACGTAGTGTCCAGACTCAACATTTATCCTACCGATCCGGAAGGCCAATGCGAACTTTTAGCGTCAATCAGGTCCGTCAAGTTCAGCGATCCGACCCAGATCAGTAGTTGGCAACGGCATACAAAGTCTGACAACGCTTTGCTCTAACACGCTGATAAGTAGTAATCTACGAAACATTGTCCCAACAGGTTTCATCACAACACTGTTTGTTTGAGTGTTTAATGAGATAATTCTTCTGTGGACGTACATGTTATGTATAATTTGACACACGCTCGCACAAGCGGTCTTGCAAATTAACAGTCTTATATAGCCAAGTACGTAATGCGTATAGTTACGTGCACATAATGATAAACACACCCACACAAGCAGTGCTTTTTGAAGACCTGCCTCCAGTTCTACAGTAGAACTACATGCAATCATAGACAACAATTGCAATATAGTATATACGCGGCGGTTGAGGCCGCTGCGTAAAAAAAATGAAAGAAAAGAATTCGCTTAACGTGGTAGTTACGTATTCGCAGCTTTTTTCAATGTTCTATTTTGTAGCAATTACTAAATCAATTTACAATCGGTCTTTTGCATATTATTAATAAACTTATTTTTCACAAAATTTGCAATTTTTCAAGAGTCGATGTTACTCATAGTGTGCACGCCAACTATTTTAGTGAAGCTTCTCAGCTCAATTTTATGCATTTTTTCCTGTATTTTGTTATGTCTTCACTGTGGTAAAAAAATTCAGCATACAGTCAAACAATTTATACCAAAGGCACGTTGATGTGTTATGAAAGCGCTGGTATGCTTAAAAAACGTAATAATTTAGCAGATTTTTACAGTGAGCAAAAGTTTGCCTCAAATTTTTCTAAAAAGTCAAGAAAGGCAGTTTTTAAGATTTTGGTAGGCTGTAACTAAAAAAATAATCAACCTTTTAACTCAATTCGAAAAAGGTATAGAGCAAATTTATTTGACTACTGTGAAATTTGCTTTCCTTGCATTCTTATGAACTGAACAGGATATTGGTTACTTCAACTGAAATCA
Organism: Trissonchulus sp. WLG1_4; assembly: GCA_030248245.1. NCBI lineage: Eukaryota > Metazoa > Nematoda > Enoplea > Enoplida > Ironidae > Trissonchulus > Trissonchulus sp. WLG1_4. The sequence continues at coordinate 25,122 of JASANF010011503.1, forward strand.
CTCATTGTGCTCAAAAATGACGGATTTAAAAAAAATAATTTAATTCAGTTGAGTAGGGCCTCATTGGGGTCAGCTAATATAACATTAAGCACAGTTTTCCCGTACCCGTTTAAAAAATAGCAGACAAAAGTTTAAAAAAATGACGTTTCAGGAGACTGAAGAAAATTTGCATTTTTTGAAGGGGTTTATTAACACTGTCAATGCTCTTGGCTGCTGTGACATATACTAACCAAAATTTGCGGGTATAATAGATGCATAAGGGACTATATACGTGTAAATTATGGTGCCAACTGGTTTGTGGTATTTTCTGATATTGGCATGAGAATTCAGAATTGGTGTTAAAAAAAATTCAAAGTTACCGATCGCCTAGTACGACTAACAGAAATATGTCATATTTTAGCTGAAAATATTCTTAAAACAAAATGGGTTAGACCTTTTTTCAATAGCTTTTCTGAGTAGTGTAAGAGCCGCAAAAATTTGCATACAATTTTGTACGTCTGCAAAAAATAGACAAAAAATCCAGTTTTTGAGCTATAAATTAGCGTTAAAAGTTTGAATCAATGTCAAAATTAGCTGAAATATTGCTATTTACATTCGCAATGTCCGTGCCAAAATTGATTATGTTCCATTAAGTAACTTTTGAATTATTGCAAAACCTTCGAAAACGTAACTACCACCTTAAACGAGCCTGTTTAACTAAACAGGCTTTGTGAATAGTCTTTAGACTTGGTGTAAACGTTCGTTTAAGCTAAACAAGGTTGCAATGAAAAAAGAGCAAAAATCAGGCGACACATGCTATTTATATCAACCGCTGTGAATCACGTTCAACTTAGACCAACGTTTTAAACTCCGTTTCAACGCAGTCTAACTTAGACTGCGTTTAAACGGGTTTTGTGAATCCCACCTATTGGGGTTTTTTAAGAGAAAAATTGGACTGCATTCACGGTGTTCGGTTAACTGAATCAATTGAACTGAATAAACACTATCTAATTTGTAGTAATATCTCATCTGCTACTTATTAGTGTCTACACAGTTGGAGATTAATTAAAAACAACGCTTGACTTTCAATAGTAACAGTTAACATCTACTTCTCAGAGGTCTCATAATATTAGCACTCAGGATTTTGAATCTTGTGATCCGAATTCAAATCTCGATGAGACTTGACTTTTTAAAAATCACAAATATTTTTTATTTCAAGACTTGGTATTTTTAAAAATTCATTTTTTCCTGCCAAGCAGACTTCTTTGAGATCATGTCGTGACAATAAAGTAGCTTGGAAGGATTTGTGTTTGCGTTTGTGTGTATGTTTTCACTTACGTGATTGTGTGTGGGTGTCAGTGAACGTGTGAACTGGCACCAAATTTGTTTGTTCTGATAAGTGCTGCGTAGAATGCATGTACAGAGTCTGCGCGTTATCGTCTGTTGTTAATACATACGTACCTGGCTTTGCAATTGGTAGTGCAAACTCATTTGCATATCCGACTGAAGCCGACTAATTAAACCTTGTATTGAATTATGCTGCAATTTTTTGTCTCAATTCGTTCACTTAGTAAGTCTCACCAAGAGTACATAATAGGAGGAGTATGACACTCTTCCTATTATGCCTACGGGCGTGCGTCCAATGCGCAGCGCGAAATAGCCCGTTCATGTACGATTTTGAAGGGGGGGTACCCCCCTCAACTGAAGATCCCGTACTCAACTGGGGGGGTACCCCCTACTCAGTTCAATACCCCTATCTCAACTGAGGGGGGGTACCTTCCCCTCAACTCAGTACCCTGTCTTCAGTTGAGGGGGGGTACCCCCCCCACTCATTTCAAGACACTGACAAAGTCTTTGCGCTACCCCCCCCCCCCCCCTCAGTTCAGTACCCCGTCTTCAGTTGAGGGGGGTACCCCCCCCTCAGTTCAGCACATCAACGAAAGTCTTTGTCAGTGTCTTGAAATGAGGGAAGGCACCCCCCTAAACTGAAGACAGGGTACTGAGTTGAGGGGAAGGTACCCCCCCTCAGTTGAGATAGGGGTATTGAACTGAGTAGGGGGTACCCCCCCAGTTGAGTACGGGATCTTCAGTTGAGGGGGGTACCCCCCCTTCAAAATCGTACATAAACGGGCTATTTCGCGCTGCGCATTGGACGCACGCCCGTAGGCATAATAGGAAGAGTGTCATACTCTTCCTATTATGTACTCTTGGTCTCACACATTGTTTAAAAAGTTTTTAAAATAATTTTCGTCCTAAAAAAGCGACCGCTTTTAATAATTCTTCTGGAATATTGACACTCAATCCTCATAGTGAAGCAGCTCCTCGTTCAGCAGAAGAGCTTGTTAACTATTATCACTACCAAGAGGAATCATTAATGACTAATAAAGTACAGCTAGTCCTTTATTCGAGTTGAAGAAAAATCGAAAGAAAAAGAAAGAAAATTTTGAAAGAAAGAAAACCGAAAGAAAATTGAAAAAAGTTTTGAAAGAAATTGGCTTCCACTGCAAATTAAAAGCTATTAACAGCAGCTGTTTCACAACTTTGAAGGCAAATAACGTGCATTGCCTGCTTTAACACAACAGCTGCCGCCTGACCCGTCAAGGAATATTGAAAGAAATGCATTGGAAGAAATTTCCAATTTTCTTGCAAGAAAAAATACTGCAAGAAAGAAATTTTAAAGAAAAAGAAAAGAAAATTGTACTGAAATAAAGGACTAGCTGTATGACACTTTTCTGAACCTCTGCTTTTCGGTTGCTGACGTGTTGATTGTGCCTTTATTCCTGTAGGGGTTACGTTTTTCTACTGCGGCCTTATTTCGCGGATAACATGTCACAACATGTCCGTAACAAAAGTGTCAAGTGCCATACTCTTCCCATTCTGTACTGTTACTAGTCAGAACTTCGTTGTGAAATAAAAGTAAAAAGTTTATTAAAACTAGAAACCTCGTTTCTTTAAATTAATTAGCGCAGATCGCTTTCCTCGCATTTCTTCTACTGGATCCAAGTAGTCTGGCTGGCCTACACCACCAATCCATCCCATTCGCTTGTCAGTCTGAGCAACCGCATCAGCACTAGTTGACTCTGCAAACATGATACGAAAACCATTACTAGGGATGTAGAAATTGCAGGGTAGATGTCTCGTGTAAGCGTACACAGAACACAGGATTTTACACACCCCCTTTCCGCTATTTCCGCTATACACCCCATACAGACACCCCTGCCCTCCCCCCACCCACTATAAAAGTGCAATATGCGCTATAAGCGCTACATAGCGCATATAGCACCTAAAATAACGGCTATAGCGCTTCAAAAAATATCGCTTTTGTGCCAATTATAGCACATTTCCAAAACAGCTCCAGAATGAAGTGCTGTAATAGCACAGCGCTATGGTAGCGCAGGCAAGGTGCTATTTTTTCTGAGGTGCAGTTTTAACTTAGTTGAAACTTTTTATTTTTTTTATTCGATATCGCTGATTGCACCTTGATGTGCTCTCGTTTCGCTACTTAGGCGCTATTTTGTGCAATTTGCTATTGCATTGAAAATATTTGTACCTTTTATTAAGTATACGGTCCCTCTATAAACAAAAGAAGATTTACTGTGATTTTACATTTTAGTTTGTGTTCTGGGCCAGATTTATCGACGCTAAATGTTCGTCATCGAAAATGTTCGCAATCGAAAATTTTGGCTTGATGGAAACATTTTCGATGACGAACATTAATTTATAACAAATGTTCATCATCGAAAATGTTCGTCATCGAAAATGTTCGTCATTGAAAGTTTGTCATCGAAAATGTTCGTCATCGAAATATATTTCGATGACGAGCTTTGGTCTTTTAAAACATTATCATGTTCTAAAAGACAAAAGCTTGTTTTTAATTTTATTTATTAATTTTTTACTAATTTTTGATGACGCACATTTTCGATGACAAACCTTCGATGACGAACATTTTTGATGACGTTCACTTTCGAGGACGAACATTTGATATAATTTAGTGTTATGTTCGTCATCGAAAATGTTTCCATCAATCCAAAATTTTCGATGACGAACATTTTAATGACATTTCGGTCCGATAAATCTGGCCCTGGTTGACAATCTAATAAAATAGCGCATATAGCAAAACGATAGCCATGGAAATGCTACGAAAAAATAGCGCTCATAACACCTGAGGGTGCTATTTGCGCTAATTATGCGCTATTTTTTGCTATTGACCATTGCATTGAAAATATTATACTTTTTATTATTAAGCATACGATGAAATCAAGAAATGATAGGACATTTGGTGTGATTTTGTTTACTAATTTTATGCAAAATCAAACCCAAGAGGAGTAAGAATATTGAATAGGTGCCCACCCCCCCTCTATCCCGGTTGTTTGGTCTGTCTGTAGGGCTTTGCATCCTTCGCTCCTATTGGTCGAAATTGCAGGTAATTACCCAACATGACTTTCCATTCTTCGTTCATAGTGGTTAAAATAGCACGCGCACACCAACAGCGTAATTGGAGACAATGAGATTAGAGGGGATGCGTGTAGGATCAAAATCCATTGAGCTAATGTTACAAAGCAGGATAGATGTCGCAGGAGTTCTTCTTGTTTATTGAGGAATTTTAAAAGTACAAAAAATATTCAATAAACTAGCAAATAGCATAATCTAGCGCCTAAATAGCGCAAAAAGCACCGTCAGGTGCTAGAAGCGATTTTTGTTTCTCGTAGCGCTTACAGTGCGTTGATGTGCTATCGTTTTGCTATATGCGTTATTTTTTATATCGTCGACCAGAACACAAACCAAAATCTGAAAATCAATTCAACTTTTTCGTGTTTATTGAGCGATTGATACGTTGTAAAAAGTACAAATATTTTCAATAAGTTAGCCAATAGCACATAATAAAGCCTAAATACCGCATATTGCACCCACAGGTGCTATAAGCGCTATCCAGAATCAGCATCATTATATAAAGGAAAATTAACACAAACTCCAATAGGCCAGTGTAACTCAGATGTAGACCGTTATGCTAGAAAACTAGTGGTGGGTGACTCAAATCCTTCCTGGCCCTTTTTCTGTGAAGTTTCACCCATATTTGAAAGATAGCGCATATAGCATTCCCAAAAAGCGATATAGCGCAAACAGTACATATAGCACCTTCGATAGCGCAAATAGTACTCCCAAAAAGTGCTATAGCACAAAAAGCGTATATAGTACTTTCGATGGCGCTTATAGCGCAAATAACATAAATGGCATTCATAAAAGCGTTATAACGCATATAGCTCTTATAGGGCATATAGAGCATTGCCAAAGCGCTATAGCACATTTCGTGTTCGCTTACACGCGAGGCACTACAGCAACCTTTGTAATTTGGCTCGCCGTTATTTACTACTAACTAAAATAAAACAAAAAATATTACTTTATTTTATCTACGTTGAAATAAAGTACAGCAATCAAAATCTCCTGAGAGAAGTACAGTCCTACAGTCTGCATCGATATAGTTTTAATGACAATTATTATGTATAATTAGCTACTACCGGTACTGCTACTGCTGCTACTGCTGCTGCAGCTACAACGCCGCCGACGACTACTACTACTGCTGATGCCGCTGCTACGACTACTACTTCTACAACAGCTACAACTTGTAAGACTGCTGCTGCTTGAACTACAACTGCTGCTGTAGCTACAGCTACGACTACTACATACTACTACCTCAGCCACCACTGGTACTATAATGTACTACTAATGCTGGAGCTACGACTGCTGCTAGAGCTTTGACGACGACAACCACTATAACAGCTACTACTGGTACTACGCTGCTGTTGTTGTTGTAGCGGCGACCGCTGCTGTTCCTGAAGCTACAACTACTACTACCTACTATCAACTACTACTGGTACTACCCCTGCTGACTACTACTACTGCTACTACTACTACTACTACTGCTACTGGAGCTACGACTGCTGCTGCTCCAGCTACGACGACGACTATTATTACGACTACTGCAGCTGCTGCAGCTACGACTAGCCTACTGCTACTACCACCTACCTGCTGACTACTACTACTACTACTACTACTACTACTATGTACTACTACTACTACTACTACTACTAAAATTTTATTATTAAATGCAGCGCCAACATACTGGTAGTATATCAGCAAGGAGTAGAGTAGCATAATTTATACGGACAGTAGATGATACGAAATAAGTTACAATATAACCCTAAGACGAAATTTAAGTAATGTCAAATTGTTTATCAAAGGCGAAGCAGTCTGCGATGAAACCTGGTTATCGTTATTCGGAATCCGGTCATTTTTGTAAGGTAGATTCAACGTGTTCTCGCCAAATTTGGCTGCCCCAATGGATAGTATCTGAACACTACTACTACTACTACTACTACTACTACTACTCTTACTACTACTACTACTACTACTACTACTACTACTACTGTCTCCTACTGCTGATACCACTCCTGCTGAATGCTACTACTACCGCTACTACTAGGTACTAGTACTACATCATGCAAAATTCTACTACTGTCACAGTCATAATTGGTACTACTAATTGGTCATAAAAGGTCTAACCCATTTTATTTTAAGAATGTTTTCAGCTAAATTATGACATACTTCTGTTAGTCGTTCTAGGCGATCTGTAACTTTGAAGTTTTTTACCTCAATTCTGATTTCTCATGCCAATATCACAAAATACCAATAACCACTTGACACCATAATTTACATGTATACAGTCCCTTATGCAACCATTATACCCGCAAATTTTGGTTAGCATATGCCACAGCAGCCAAAAGAATTTTCAGTGTTAATAAACCCCTTTAAAAATTGCAAATTTTCTTCAGTCTCCTGAAACGTCATTTTTTAAACTTTTGTCCGCTATTTTTTAAACGGGTACGGGAAAACTGTGCTTAATGTAATATTAGCTGACCCCAATGAGGCCCTACTCAACTGAATTAAATTTTTTTTTAAATCCGTCATTTTTGAGCACAATGAGTGATTTCAGTTGAAGTAACCAATATCCTGTTCAGTTCATAAGAATGCAAGGAAAGCATATTTGACAGTAGCCAAATAAATTTGCCCTATACCTTTTTCGAATTGAGTGAAAAGGTTGATTATTTTTTAGTTACAGCCTACCAAAGTCATAAAAACTACCATTTCTTAAATTTTTAGAAAAATTTGAGGCAAACTTTTGCTCACTGTAAAAATCTGCTAAATTATTACGTTTAGTTAAGCATACCAGCATTTTCACAACACATCAACGTGCCTTTTGTATAAATTTCTTGACTGTATGCGGATTTTTTTTACCACAGTGAAGAAATAACGAAATACGGGGAAAACTGCATAAAAATGAGCTGATGAGCTTCAGCAAAATAGTTGGCGTGCACACTATGAGTGACATCGACTCTTGAAAATTTGTATTTATGTGAAAAATAAGTTGATTAATAGTATGCAAAAGACCCTTGTAAATAGATTTAGTAATTGCTACAAAATAGAACATTGAAAAAAGCTGCGAAAACGTAACTACCACATTAAATGCCTTGTAAAATCAGTATGTTGATGCTTTAGTGGTTTCTGAGAATACAGTTTGAAAATGCAAAAGTCTGAGAAAAAAGCGCTCATCTAGGAATCGACAACATCCCCTCTAGGTTGCGAACCTAACAGACTAACAACTCGGCCAGTCAGTTCTGATGCTTCAATAATCATGATATGTTAGAAATCGACGGTGGTATTGTGTTCTTTCAAACTGTCATAACTTATTGGCAACAGAGCTTGCAAGATATATTTGCAATTATGCATGAGCAAACATGAAGTTCAATAATTTATCTTTATTTAAGATTATTAATCTATCTTTCAAATTCCGACTGCTGAAAGCTTTAAGCTGAGATTTTGCAGTTTCAATGCCTGTAACAGGATAGGCTTCATGGAAAACATGCAAATTAAGAAATAAATCTTTCGCTGGCCCAACAGGTTTACGATGGCCTCCGGCCAATGTACTTAAAAGTGTATGCTTGATACTTAGTGAATACTTTTGTCGAAAACTTAGCTTGTTGTAATAAATACCTGATCGTTTAAATGCCTCTGGATCACCAAACCCTTGTGCATATGCCAGCACTGCCATTAGAAGAAGTGTAAATTGCAAACTGCAGACAATCATGACGACGATTTGATTTCAAGTTGATGCTGACTATAACAAGCAACAGTTGCATGCAAATGTCAACAGTACTTTTATGATGTCAAGACTTAAACTAAATTTAACCCTGCCGCTAATAAAACCTGCACCACCAAATCATAATTATTTAGGCGACAGTTTCTTTCTACAGAACATGCCCAAATATTAAACGATAATGAAATGATAGATTTTTTTATTCAATCTAATTCACCTCACTGCTACCACGGACAATACTAACCTTCCAAATTTAAAAAAAACATGCAAAGACAGTTAACTAATAAAAAAGATTAATTACCTAAATGATGAATTAGCGTCTTTTGAATTAGCGGCTTGCATGCATGCGTTATCAATTTAAAACAGGTGCTGTGTGTTTTATTTTATATATTTGAATGTATTTATTTACCATAAGGGTTAAATAGTAGCTAACATAAGTTATTATTATTATTACTCTTTAATAAATTACGTATGTTGTTTGGGAATCAGTGCTGCAAAAAACTTATCAGCACCTAACAGAATTTATATTTCTATGCCCTCAGGCGTTTTTTGTTGTTGTTTCAACAAATTGTTGAAACGCTACTTTGTTGCCCCTTTGAAAATGGAGCTTACAGAAACTTATGTACAAGCAGCAAATTTGTAAATGTTAGATTTGCTTCCCCATTTGCAATTTGAGGCGGCTCCTGCGCGCCCCTTTTACACTCCTATACAAATCCATCTCCTACCCTATCAATAAAAAACCCACAACAATGATGGCAAAAAAACCACGGCAAAAAATAGAGTAAACAAGCACTTCTGTTGACGAGCGTAAATTTGTTGACATGACTACAGTCAGTATTATTTTACCGTATCGGTAAAATTAAGCGCGGCAGGTACGTAAATTCCTTTTGTCAGCAGTTTTATTTTTGGATTCAACTTTATGCGAGTTTCAAGTATCAGTTAAGAAAATTTCTAACAATGATATCTTCTGATGGATTGAGACCTCAAGACAAATAGCAGTTAGCACTGACCTACTGTTGAGTGATAACATTGTACAGGTGTATGTATTTTTGTATGAAATTTTTCGACCCGACCCGAGAGATTATGGTCGACCATGAACCGACCCATTTTATGAACGACTTCTTCTCGTGAAGATGTTGTTTGTCCCTTTTTTGTTTTCAGTTTTTCGATATAAATATTACACTTGTTTTGAGAAGCATAGAGTTCATATTTTTGGCTAAAAAGAGCTATTGACGGGCACGGAAAAGGTGGTTATGATTTTGCAGTAAAAGTTAAATACCTACGCGTAAACTCAACGCTAAAATCGGCTGAGTCGCCACTAAGTGGGCCTCAGTCTCAGCTTGAGGGTCACAGGTGTCACAGTCACACCAACAGCTATTGACAGAGCTGATTCTACAGGGGACCAATCCACCTGTCCCTTGTTCCCTGTGTGGGCACCGACCGTTTAGCGACCCCGTATGGATGGGCTGCTGAGTTGGCAGGAACACACGTGAGTTTGCTGAGGGACACTGCTTGTAAAGCCTGTTTCACACGATGGGGAAAACAGGTGGGGTGCCCCTTTGGGCAACCCTTGGGGTGCCACATGACACCCCATGGGTTGCCACGAGGGGCACCATGTGGCATCGTGTGACACCCCATTGGGTTCCCCATGGGGCATCATGTGGCATCGTGTGACACTCCATGGGGTTCTCCAAGGGACACCATGTGGATGTGGCATCATGTGGCATCGTGTGACAACCCTTGGGGCGCCACACGTGGGAAAATCAGATTCGCTCCCCGTACGTTTTTTTGTGTGGCACCACATGCGACAGCCAATGAATAGGCACTGTTGATGATCACGTGACTTTATACAATCGTTTGAAGGACGATTTTAGGGCTTAAACTAAATCATTTGAGTTAATTCTTTCACATTTGGTTAGTCTGTCACGGCTTCTAAGAATGCATAGCTAATGAATTTTGTCTAATTAAGATACAAAAATTTTTTAAAATATTTTTATAAGTTTTTACACGTGAATAAATGCAGAAGACACATATAAAATATGTCGTAATTCAATGTAAAACCTTGGTAAATACTCAGTATTTTGACCGCTAGCGCGCCTAAAAATTCAAATTCCCGCGCGTTCATGCTCCATCGTGTCAATATGTTTACCCAGGGGAATCCCAGGAGAGCACCACACAATGCCACATTGCGCCCCATGATGCCACATGGTGACCCTTGGGGCACCCCATGTGGTGGCACATGTGGCGCCCCACGTGTGCAATCTCCACGTTTTTCCACATCGTGTGAAACAGGCTTCACTGGGCTCTGTGCTCTGGTCAGCTAAAATATGATCCGCGAAGCTCCAGTCTAGTAGTCACTCTGCCACTACTCCAGTAGCTTGAGAATATGATCAAACTGACAAAATTAAATTTAAAAATCTAGAATTTATATTCAACAGTTTTGACCCGCACAATACACGGTCAACAAAATGTCAACCCTACCCGACCCGAAGTCAACCCGTCCCGATTGTGAACTCTAGTTAGTGTGTACATACACCTTACAAATAAGAATTTCGCTACCAATTCAATCACAACGATAGTAATCCACTTTAAAAATGATTCGGACTCACATGTGACATAAAATTGAATTTATTATGCTTGCACTATTTTAGTCTAAACTAACTAATGTATAGTCTAACAAAAAACAGTCTAACAAAAAATACAATTGTAAAACAATCGCGTCATATTGAGTTCACTATGGCTATCACCTGATCTGATAATCTAACAGTTCACTATAACTATCGTCATTGTCTGATATGTACCGCTACACAGGGGTGGACGCGGGTCGAAAATTTCGACCCGCGACCGAACCCAACCCACGGCTCGACACTCGTGGGTAACCCGCAACCCAACCCGCGCCGTAAAACCCGACCCGCGACCCACTTTGACCCACCACTCTATAACCATAACGAACATTATACAGGGGCGTGTAGCCAGGATTTTGAAAAGTGGGGGTCGTACCTTGTCCTTGCTGACTTATTTAAACTCACTATTGCGGGGTCTGAGCTCAGCTCCCCGAATCCAATTATTTTTACACTTATTGGCGAAGTGGCTTACATGACAAAATGTAAATTTGGTCGCTTAAAGTAAATAAACTAACTGTTGCGGGGGTCTAGGGGCGGCAGCCCCCCGAACAAATGGAGTTTTTTCTATTTTTTTGGACAAATTTGGTCAACTGTAGACGTAATCAAAAAATTTTTCCGACAGGTAAATTATAAACAAAAGATGGAAATTTCATGTCAGACAGTATATTACTCGAGCATATATAAGCTTTCATGAAAGTTAACTACAAGAAATGGTAAGCCATAGAGTTTGCGGGGGTCTGGGGGCGGCAGCCCCCAGGAAAATTTTTTAGAATTTTTTAATTTTTAGGTCAAAATTTGTCAATTGGAGACGTATCAGAAATTTTTTTGGCAGGACTATAAAAACCAAGGGGGCACCCTTGACGACAATTTCTTCAGGTTCCAGTTCACGCGGGTCGGAAAAAAATCTTTCGACCCGCGCAGCCTGAAGTGGGTACCCGCGGGTCGACCCACGGCTCAAATTTTCCGACCCAACCCAACCCAACCCGCGGGTACCCGCGGGAACCACGACCCGCGTCCACCCCTGCCGCTACACTAGCATGATGTGAAATCGATCGATAGTCAATCAACAAATATCAATCTGCCCAGCTGGGCATAGACACACAGCATATGCACACGCTCATACGAACTGCGCGCTGCATAGTGCACATAACGCGTGTGTGTCAGCTCGCTACATTTTTCAGTGCAACAGCCTTCAGCAATGCACTGAAACTGAGCATGATTTACATGCATTTTCAGTTTCAGTGCATTGACTGAACTCAGTATGCACGGCCGATGAGGAGGCCTCGCAATAATGATTAACGTAGTTACCATAGTAGTTAGTTATCAGCGCATTAAGGAAGCCATGTTATTATGTTAAGCTAAACTCGTTGATGCAGGACTTCTGTTGACACAAACGCTGTTAAAATAATATGCAAATTAAGTTACGCACACTCATTGTACGTACTGTAGTCTACCTAACAGTCTACGGTCGGGTCTTGAAGCTGACGTCTTGTTGCGCATAATAGTTTTGCAGACTTAGTCTTCCACTTAGGTTGTGGTGATTGTATTTTTGTTGGGTGACGTTAACATAGATTTTTTGTATTTCTAGTACTTTGATGTTAACATAGATTGATTCGTTTACACCGCGATTAATAGTTATTGCTTGTTTTCTGGCCATTTAGGTTTTATCTAATATGGAAGATAATTCTCAAGCCTTTTTCCCGGCCAGTTCCGCTTCTGACAGGTTGAGCGGCCCATCGGAGCCAGCTTTCCCTCAGGGGTCACCAAGGGTGTGTATCTGAACGAATCCACGTCAGGATCTCCGAATTCGAACCCTCCTGACAATGGCGCAGAGGCTCTTATTGCTCTGGAGAAGAAGTGGGGGCCGCTCCCTTACTCATCCTCCTCTCTCCCCTCCCTATAAAGGACCAGGTGCCGCAAGGACGCTAACGCCCTTCCTTGGTGGTGGCGGGCCTGCTCCAATAATTTTTTGTGTCATTGTTATGGCTAAGGTGACATTTCAACAACGGTGTACGGACAAAAGGTGTCCATTGCCAAACCACGAGGCCTGCTATGTACCCACTCTAGACTACACCCTGAAAGACATCGATGCCAACCTAATGCATTCGTTGGCTGCTTTGTTATTACTGGTAACTCATGGCAAAGTCGGTGGGCCTCCCGCAAGCCAGACAATGTGTTACAAGCAGCGCAATTTGTTGCTCAAACGCTTTTTATTACGTCTTACCAGCGACGCTTGGCGGCAATCACAGCCATTGGAGTCCATTGGAGTGCGGACTCTTGCCAACAATTGTGCTTGCTACCGGCAGTGCCAAGCGACAAAGGAACAGCCGCATAGAGCTCAAGAACTGTTCGGTCCAGCCTTACAAAAGCAGCTCTTTGATAAAAATTGGAAGTACGAAAAATGGCCAAACATTTTCGACATAGAATAGTCTGTGGGGTCGCCTTTAACAACAAGCACTTGCGAGGGTTGCCGTGCTTGCACGCAAACCCGCAATTTTTAAAACCAACACTTTTATGTCAAACTACAACACGTTTTTTGGCTGCATTTCATTCAAAATTATTAGTACTGTATTTACCAAATAAAAACTTATCACAAACTTTATTGCAAAAACAGTTCATTAAGAGCAATTTCAATAAAACCGAGTACAAAACAAAGTTACAAGTACAACGGCGAACCTGCTCGTTGTGTGTAAATGTCGGCTAACATAGCAGAAGTGGAACAGCTGTTGACGATGTTGTCACAACGCAATGGTTTGCGTAACCGTCTGAAGGTATACTTACTTCGACGATTGCTTCTGGACTTCAGTGTCCTGAATCCGACAAGCTGATAAACAATCTGAGAAACAGTGTTGCGACTGATCTAGTCATATTGATGACTATAGTTCGGAAATATTGTCAGCTGTTTTCAAGCATGTAAATTTATGGATAAGTGTCTCTTCATAACATTATGATATCATCGTGTTAAACATATTAGTTCGTATTCACAACAATTTAGGAATCGTGTCAAAAATCAAAACTTTTACACGTTTGAAATTTACACGTTTTCAATCGTGTTTTCGC
>JASANF010011504.1:0-14793 GCA_030248245.1 Trissonchulus sp. WLG1_4
TTTTGTCCAAATCCCTTACAAAAATTTTTTCAAGTTCACAAGGGTCCCCCCTTGTGTTCCAACGTTTTCGGGGGTCACGTGACCCGGCCCCCGTGGGGTCAGGGGTTCACCAAGGTGGGGGGCACAACTACTCATAGGGGGGGTCACCCCACCTAAGTTTGGGACCAATCCCCCCAGTAACTGCAGAGAAAAACGAGTAACAAATTTTTGCTAACAGGAAAAAAAACAACATCAGGAATATGAATACAATGGGTTGCACCCCTGCTTCGCTGGTTGTAATCAACTAGGCATAAGGCGAGACCAACGTCATAATAGAGCACTTGCGTCAGCTTAATCTCTGGGACAAGAGCCACGTGCTTTTCGAGATTAAACTTATTTTTGGACGTTTCGTTGGACCCTGTCCACGGGTTGGCCGGGTATAGCAGTACTGCCGGGTCCGGCCCTCTTCCGCAAGGGAAGAAATTGTAATTACGTCGGACATCTAACACCATATTGATTTAGGCTAACAGCAAGTAACCTTTTACCAGTCATCACTCACCACTAACTCAAAATCACACTTTAGCAGTGTATAATTATTTTAACCGCGCAGCAGGCATTGGCTGTATACGGTAAAAGGTGTTTTCAATTGCAGGCTGCAATATTTAATGATTACATTTTGCACCAAGAGTACATACTATCATTAAAAGCAAATATGGTTTCTTAACTAAATCTAATTAAGTGCATTTAACTGGCTTTTTTAGTCGTTTGTGTGAAATTTACTTGATCGTTCCAAAATGTCGACTGACGATGTTCAAAAAACTGTCCAGGAATTGATGCAAGGTATATATATATATATATATATATACGTAATTTTAATATCAGTTTTAGTAGATTGTTTGATTTCTGCACTTTGTTTGATTGAGACCGTCTATTTTATGCTGGATTTATTGTTGTGTCAAATTTGACAATGTAGTTTTTTCAGTTTCACAGGTGTTGTTGTGACAAATATTAATATTTCTTTTGCGTAATATATCAAAGTACAGGTTTTAGCTCATTAAAAAGCATACTATCTAGATTTTTACGTCTGTTTTAACTTCAGCTAAGAGCTGGAGCAAACTCATATGCTTCAAAAAAGAACTACCTCTATTCTGTGTTCCCAAAATTTCCCAAAAAAACTTGAATTTTTCAGAACAAGGTTCTTTGCAAGCCAAAGCCGACGAAGCCAATCAGACTCTTACACAGCTCAAGGCCAAATTAAATGAAGGTACAGTTAGGTTTTAAAAAAAAATTTCGAAAGCTTATTCTCAGTATTGCTGGAGGCTGGGATTTACTTCAGGAATGGAACATGGGCGCAGTCAGCCCGGTTTATAATCGTCCTTGTCCTTGTCCCTATCGTTTTGTCCTTAACCAATTCTAAGAAAACTACCGTCTTCTAAATGCAGCTTCCATGCAAAGAGTTAGACGAAACGATTCTGTCAATCTTCAGGGGCCTATTCCTTTACTGGATTAAGGGGTTAATTTTAATCGGACTAAACGGTTTAAAAATGCCATTCCAAAACCCCGGGTTAAGGGGAGGGTTACCTCGAAAAGTTAAAATTTTAGATTCTCCGATTCGCTTCAAATTTGCACACAATGTAGCCCCAAGGAAGGCGCATAGCAGATGTAACAAACTGGAACCAATGCATTTGCCAATTGTTTACTAGGGGCTCCCAAAATTTTCCTTTTTACGAGTAAATCATAGGCGCAAAAAAAATTTTTTTTGTGCTCACAAAGCGTTCCTTTACTCGAAATTTTTGTTAATGCTGACCAAGCTTATTTTTAAATCATTCAATAGACTAACGTCATATCTCAACCGCTATGATCCATTTTTTTAAATTTTGCCCATGGCCTGAGCTGTGACGCCAAATGTAAAATCACTCAAATTTGGCGGGCCCAAAAAACGGTCATTTTTTCACGTTTCGCCCTCGATTTTAAAATTTAAATTACATATCAAAAATCCGGATCATAAAATTTTGCGCTTACATGTGGCCTACTACTATGCCAAGTTTCAGCCTGATTGGCTTGATGTGGTTTGGGTTAGAACTGTCCAAGTAAGGGCTACTTTTAGGATTTTTTTGCATACTTTTGCCTATGTAAATACACTGACAAACGCACTGAAGCAAAAGTGCACCTTCAAGCTTAATTGTTCTTATCTGAGGTTGGGGTGCCTTGGGGGAGTAACATATGTGAAAATAAGCAAAATTGGAGAACTTTGATTTTTGACCTGGGTAACTCCTCCCCCTTTGCTTTGTAATCGTACTAAACGAACCTAACTATGCATGCTAATGTTAACCGTGTATGTTAAATCGTTAAATCCGTTTAGTCCAGTGCTAGTTTTGGAATGGGGTCAGACTAAAATTAAGCCGCTGACTTATTTTAACTCGTTTAGTCCGTTTAATGCGATTTGCCATTCCTTAACCCCCGACTATAATAAGTCCAGTCCGTTTAATCCGGTAAAGGAATCGGCCCTTAGTAATAGCTGACCGAAATATGTCCTTTTCCCTGTCCCTATCTTCTTAAGGACAAGAACTCGAGAAGTCACTCCTTCACCGGACCAAGGGAGTTTATTTTCATCCGACTAAAGGATTTTGGCTTAAAATTACATAATTATTCACCTTATTAAAGGGGTAGCTTAAGGGGGTAGTGTCGCGAAAGCAGTCAAATTTGCGCGACTGTAAAGCTTGTTCAATGAACTGTTACAAATAGTTCTTTCTATACTTTGAAAATATATCTAAAGGCAAATAATTCTGCCAAGTTTCAGCAAAATTGGTGCAGCATCAGAGTTTTTTTTTGGGTCCACGAGTGGGTCCAGACTCAAGATCTCTTAACTGGACCCACCAAAAATTAACCTGACCCAAACCAGACCCATGCACATAACTACTTGAATCATTTTATCCCATTACAAAAAACCAAAAAGTCGTCCCCAGAAATTTTTTCTGGGTATATATATATATACGCGTATATCAGTGGCGTAGCCAGAAAAAAATTTCGGGGGGGGGGGGGAATGAATTTTTGATTTTTTTGAAATGTGTTAATATGCCCTTAATTGCAATTTTAACGCAAAAAACGACACATTTTAGCGTTTTTCGGTCAAAACAATGCTAATTTTCGATCATAGCAGCATCAAACGTAAAATTGGAGCTCAAAAACCCGAAACTTACAAAAATTGCGGGCTGGAAAGGTTCCAGAAACTAAAAAATTTGCAAATTTTTCAAAATTTTTTGACATTAAAACCTGTAAATTCACTAAAAATGTCATATTTGTGACAATAAAACAGCTAAAACGATACACTAAACAGTGTATTAAGCAAATACGTAGCGCATAATGCAACAATATGCACATGTAAATGCTTTCATACAAGATAAAGTCAAGGAACACTAAGCTACAGAGTTGCAGGGGTCTGGGGGCGACAGCCCACAGAAAAAAATTGGGAAAATTTTTGATTTTTAGGCCAAATTCGGTCAATTGGAGACGTATCGGAAATTTTTTCCGGCCGGACCCTAAAAACTAAAGGGGGGACCCTTGTGTACAATTTCAGTCGGGAAAAATTTCGGGGGGGGGGGGGGGAGAATTCCCCCATCCCCCCCCTGGCTACGCCCCTGGCGTATATACAGATTACATTACAAATGTCCGCTGACGACATAATACTCATAATAGTCTTGACCCAGACAGTGCTTAACTGGACCCAACAAAAATTAACCTGACCCAACGTGGACCCATTGTCGATTTTGAATAAAAAACCCTGTGCAGCATATAAGTTTGCAATGATGTCGCAAAGTCGGAAAAATGACATTTTGAAAACCTATTCACACTCCATATTTTCGTCCCATTTATCAATCTTTCCGTTTAGTTTGTTTACACAGACTGATAGCACATGTGTTGTAGTTTATGCACACAAAATTTAGTGCAAATTGCTTTAGTGGTTTTAGAGTAATATATATATACCTGTTTGAACTGTGAAACTGTGCGGAAACTGCGAAGTACTCATAGCAATAGTGATAATTTGTAAAAAATCTGGACGCGTATTTTAAAATCAAAAGAAAAACGTAGCTTCAGTTTTCTTTTTTCTCATTTGTCACAAAAAATTGTGCGTCTACACATTATGTGTACTCCACAAGCTGGCCAATCTGATATCTGGCTTGATTTGTCGAACTTTTATGTCCCTATTGTATGATGTCTGGCTTACTGATGGCGATTGGTCCGAAATACTTGTCGATATTGGTAGTATGGTGTTTGGCAGTAATTATTTGACACCATACAGCGTTGGACTAGCTTCTCATCGACCGTACTATTTCAAAGCAAAAAGCTCTCTTTTCACAACCTATAAGCAAAACTGCTTTCGCGACACTACCCCCTTAAAACATGCAGTTTATTTGTTGATTTGTAACTTGGATTTGATACTTGATGGAGTGAGTATCTATTGCGGCTTAGTCCAGCATGATCTAAACTGCGTATTTTCAGCAGGCTCCTTTGCTGTCTTTTTGCCATAGAAATTTAAATCCTAATGCTAAATCCACTATATTCAATCTTAGATAAAGCTCTAATTACCGGAGTCACAATACAAGTTTTGCAGCATTCTTTTCTATGACGATGTTCCATATGCCTTCCTCAATTACAGCCTAATATACTTGAAGCGTTTAGCTCTATTTCGCATAATTAATGTGTTTTTAGGTCGAAAGCAAAATGCTGAGTTGGATAAAAGCTTAAATCTCTCCAAAGGTAGTTCTAATATTAGATAGTTATGTTTCTGAAATTGTCAAGATAGCATTAGATGCATTCGGCCTTCGGCGATAGTGTTTCAGTAGAATAGAAGACGAATAAACGAATGTTCCTTCTTCGTGTTCCGTCTTGATTGAATTCAGAAAGCAAAACAATTCGTGAGAGCGCGTAAAAATGTTAAACTTTTTTCCGCTGATGAGCATTTCTATTTTTAATCTCCCCAGATCAATCAAAATTTGGCGTACCTTTCAGATTAGTATCTGTGTTTTTTCAGTTATGTAATGAGCATCGGCTTAAAACGAAACGTTATAAATGTGCAAATTAAACTGATCTATCAGTTAGTTATTTTAATTTATTATAATTTGATTAGTGTAATGTATGACTAAGATAATGGCTATCATAAGACTAGTAATTGGCTGATCAGGTGATCTTTAGTCCGAAACGTAAATTCGTCAGTTTTAGAGGCCTCCCGTTATGGTCAAATCCGTATCGAGCAAATTGCAAAGGAAGAAGACCAGTAAGGACTCTAGCTCGGTTCATACTTGTTCATAAGGCTGTTCGGTTGATCGTATTCCTATAATCATGTATATTATTTGATCATAGTATAATGTGCATAAATAGGCGGTTCTCTCATGAAAACTAAAGTCTGATCAAAAAATCCTGGACCCTGAGATGAAAAAACACGCGATTTCATCACGAAAAAAACGAATGGCCAGCATCAAGAGTACAGCCAAGTACAGCGAGTAGTCACGAAAATCACGCCACCTGTTCTGTCTCAGGCTTGAGAAAGTTTTGGTCAGACTTTAGGCTGTCTGCTTGTTTTACTGAGACATACTGAGAGAACTGTACTTTGAACGCTAAATATGTAACTGCTATTCGCTTTGCTTGTTGGAAATTTTCAGAAATTGTTGGTCACTACATTAACCTTTTGAATCACAGAATTGGGTACCTTAATTTTAGTGTTTTTAGCGTCGATTCTTTGCATCATATATTTTTTCTCTGACTTTTTATGTCAAATCATTGGCTTAAAATTTCAGTGAAAAAACAACTTAGGAATTATCATTGTGGTGTTTTTTTAGATGGCGTATCTGCGCTGGACAACTACAAGAGGATGTTGACGAGTTGAGCAGAAAAGAGGCCGGACAACAAGCCAAACGAGACGAGCTCGCGTACGGATTAACTGGAGTTACTGCAACGGATTAAAGAGATTAAACTTATGATTTGTCGTTTTCATTGTTTTTACAATAAATTGAGTCTTAGGCCTGGTTTATACTCGTCCTTGGCCTTGTCCCTATCGTTTCGTCCTTGAGCGATTTGAAGAAAATTGCTTGGTCAAACAAGGCAACTTTTCGTTTGAATAAAATTGTGGTCACTTGTAAGATTGTATGCAAGAAATTAGCCGAAACGCTTTTGTCAATTCTTCACAGCAGCTGACCAAAATTTGTCCTTGTCCCTGTGTTCTTAAAGACAAGAATGAACCGGGTTTTAAAAGGTGGCAGTGCAGCAACGGAGCTAAGCCGCTGAAACTGAAGTGGAAATCTAAAGTCTGATCAAAAAATATTTGATAAAATGTCTGACCTGAGACTGAAACTACTGAAAGAAACAAGGTGGAATACTTTTAGCAGCTTCTCGTTGATGGCTGAAATTTGTTCTGTTCATAATAAAATAACGGATTTAATTTTGTCGCAGAATTCGAAATTTTTTTGGTCAGACTTTAGTCACAACGGTGTCATTTTTTTCCCACTTTCGTTTTTTTTAATTTTTCAGGACTAATTTCGACGAGGAAGTGCAGCGTCTCTTTGAGCACATGTTCAAACTGTTCAAAGAAAACGTAATTTAATTTTTTATTGGTTGCCAACTTGAACCAATTCTCAGTTACCTAGCATGAATTATTCGTCAAAACTATCGTCTAATAGAATTCCACTGTATGTTGTCATGCTTGTTTGATTGAAAATCGATTTATACTTGATGTTCATATTTAATTTCAATTTATATACTAAAGTCATCTATACTAGCGTTCAGGTGTCGGAAAAATATGAGCCACCATAATTTGTGTGTGCCGGTCCAGAGCAATGGATTTGGTTACACGTAAATAGAGTTTTTCACCGAAAATATGACTTTGTTCATTCCACTGTGATGTGTTTTTATCATAATTTAAATCTTTTAATTTAGAACAAACTTCAGCTAACAGAGGGTCTGCCTAAAGAGCAGGAAGATATTAAAGAGTTGCATGAAAAAAGTAAGCCTATTTTGTAGCAATATTAAGTAGGAATGGGAGTATGGGACCGAAAAAATTTCACCGAATAGCCAATATTCGGTTTTTCGATTTTGGCCGAAAACCGAATACCGAATTTTCGGTACACCCGTAATATTAAGTATTTATTTTATTAAGTTTGAGTAATAATAACACACGTTTATAATCAATATTATTATTTTACTTTTCAAAATAAAGTGTATAATTGAGTAAAGTAAGCCAAATATTGAGCCAGCTGCTGTTAGTCAGTATAATCGTGTTATTGTTGCATAGTCATTGACTTTGTCAAAAATGTGGTTTGGGCTCGTTATTGTTGGGTGCTAGCTAACCAAACGTGATCGAATCATGACGCGGGGCTATGGAGCTTTTTTCCACAGATATTGGTTTTGTGGGCCACCTTTTTCTCTTCGTGAGCCACCGATTTTGCCGGCATGAGCACCTTCAAAAAATTCTGGCGAGGAGATGAAGCTCCTATGTATCTGGGGGGGCTTACATTCCTTAGTTGTGGTTTTGTTTGCAGCTTATCAAACGGAAAACACAGTTGCCGGTTTAGCCAAAAAGCTGAAATCTCTTGAACGGCAAGCAATTCGTCAACAAAATGCTGCGTTTGGCGTTTCGCAAGTGGAACAATCTTTGATCATGTTAGCGCTTTTAATATCATTGATATATTCAGATAGAGTGATATGGCATTTGGCATGAAATCTGACATAAATTTTGTCACTAGCGCCATTACGCTGCACCTGCATTTTAGAAGGGGGATTGGAACCACCCATCTCTGAATCTGGAATTTGAACCACTGGGCCAATGCTGAGCTGTCGCTAATCCCTTTATTAAAGGAATAAATAATGAACAAGGTAGGACCGTTAGGTACTTAAAGTTTAAGTACCTAACGGGCCTACCTCGTTGATTATTTATTCCTTGTTTGTTGCAGCCAAGAATGGAAAGGACGACGTCGTGACATTGTGAAACGCCTGATGTTACTGCGAGCTGAAAATCAACGACTGAGCAGCGAACTGGATTTCACTGACGTCGAGATGATGGACTAGCTTGACGCAGGATCTTAACCAAAATCGGAAACCACCACTTGAGAAAACGATACATGTGATTTCGTTGCGACAAGAATAGATTTTGACTATCAAAAGTACAGCAAGTAGTCGCAGAAGTCACGGCACTAAAATTAGTAAGTGTTGCATCTATTTTTGTCAGACTCTAAATAATATATCACAAGATTAAATTAGCCTGCTGAAAATTAACAGTAGGTATTTATATAACTAATGTGCATTATCTTGGCTTGTGCGAAATTGCTAACTTTTATGAGGTTATGTTTCATTTTCGATGTGTTATCTAATCACTTCTGCTTAATTCTATTTTGGTTTAGACTTATGCTTCGCCTTGTTTCAGTTTTATCACAACCGCATGTCCGTTCGGCCGGCATAAGGTATTTCTAGAGGCATGATGTTTTTGCAAGTTTGCCGGTCGAACGGACATACGGCTGTAAGAATGAAACTGCTCTTTAATGAACGCCTGACTGCTTAGAATGTTTAATTATAAATGAGGACTCTACTGAGAATAAATCTAAATAAAATAAATAATCTAAATAAATAAACTGTTTAACAAATTCTAATTTTTAA
Organism: Trissonchulus sp. WLG1_4; assembly: GCA_030248245.1. NCBI lineage: Eukaryota > Metazoa > Nematoda > Enoplea > Enoplida > Ironidae > Trissonchulus > Trissonchulus sp. WLG1_4. The sequence goes on from JASANF010011504.1 coordinate 8,623, forward strand.
GCTGAGCTTAGTCGTTTCAACACCTTTCAAAGCATCACATTATGAGCTTTCTAAAAATTAGTTGGCCTGTGCACATAGCAAGTCCGTAGATTTAGTTGCGGGTCCTTTTAAAAAAGTTAACTCAGTAAATCCTATCCATTAAATTGGACTTTATTATCTTGTGTGTGTGTTTCCCTATCAAACACTGATTAGTAGTCTGTAGTCATTAGTTTCATTCTAACTTTTAAATGTTCAGATTGTGCCTTTTACAATAGTTTGTGCTTAATTTTCTTTTTACGGGTTATAGTTGTTCATTGCTTTACCGTTTTTTTGCGTTTATTGTTAAGTATTTGTTAGTTGTTCTCATGTTTTATGGGCTGTGGCTTATTCAGGTGAAGTATATTAAATAGGCGTATTATGTTGTATATATTAGTGATAACTTGTGAATTGAACGTACAGATAAACGCTCTGATTGTTTAGCCCTGTGTAACCCCCCTCCCCAAGCATACTTGTTCATATTTTTTGCCGCTGTCGTTCTTTCCTAGCCTTTTCCAAGAAAACTGCCTGTCGATTTGACATACTTTCATCTCAGCTTTTGAACAAAGTTATAATCGCGTTCATAATATTTGTCGTTTGTTCTCCTTTTGGTTGTCAAGGGGACAAGTCTGAAGTCAGCTTGAAGGTCGATTCATATAATATCAATCATATTTCCATGCACACATGTATGAAGGGGGATGGGGGGACCCCCCCACAATTCAAGGGGCCGAGGGGAGGGTCGCTAAAATGTGAGCAAAATTGAGTAAAAATTACACTTTTTTGGGAAAATAGCAGAAAATTTTGCTAAATGTAGGGTATTATCGGTCGAGCAAGGGGGTGGGTCCCTAAAATTTGGCCGGAGAGGCCCCCCTCCAAAAAATTGACCTTGTTACATGTATGTTTGCATGTGACTGTAATCTGTATGTTCGTTCAGCCGGTAAAATCACGAAAAAATTAAGCCAGCGATATTGCTATAAGGCTACACTGCAAGGGTGACAGTGTAATTTTGTCGGCTGAACTGCCAAGCAGCTACAAATATACTAACTCTGAGCCTTTTCTTTTAGATACCGGGCTAGACGGATTTTAGTAAGTTAGAAGTTCAGAATGCTGAACTTAGCAGCATAGTTATAATAAGTCAATTGCTTACGTTTAGTCCGAACCCATTCCTAAACTATCACCTGGATTAACGAATTTAACATGCTTGCTTTGCGTATGTATATAGCTGATGTCGTATAGTACGGTTAATCTGACAACTTCAGTGCGGTAAAAGATATAGATCTGCAGATTTACGACTGAGATTTTTAAACCGATTAATCAACTTAAAATTAATCTTTCCGCACAGTAAAAGAATAGGTCCTCATGGAACTTGTCTGTGCAGTTTATGTGACCGGTCGATTTTATCTCAATGCTCAAATGTCCACTGCCTTTTTGACTTTTCAGTTCAAATGTTATTTCAAGTTGTGTTTAAACGCTCTTAATAAATTTTTGTTGTTTTAAATTTTAATACTTAATGCTTATGTATTATAGGTTATTAGGTGTCATCAAGGATAGCCCTTTGAAACGTTCCCATAGCAGGTTTCAGCTATATATGGTATATAGTTTGTTGAGGTTTTTGAATTGAACTCTGATCAGAATTGCACGTTATTAGTTAATCATTCACATTTTTTATCGCAACATTGCGTTACGCAAATAGGCCCATGCCATTCTGAGTACATTCTATTACATAAAGCATTGTTTATTCACCGTTGATAATAACATCTACTTTGTAAATAAACTACTACTGGGGGTTTAACAGCATTTTTGAAATTCCACGACAGTATAGTATACTTTTTCACATGGTCTAGAAAGTTGAAGGCGTGTGAGTTTGAAAAGGTACGACCTTTTTTAGTTGTTTTGTGGTTGTGTCGCTGTCTATACTTTTGGCATTTTAATTCGAGGTTAGTTGGCTCAATTGTTCATTGAATGTATATACTTGAGTATTAGCGTATTAAGAGTAGGTATATCATAAAAAAGAATACGTCACTTGTTTATTCTAGCTAACGGGTCTTGACAATGCTCCGTGTGGCTTCACAGCTACGAAGGGGGGCACCTTATGTCGTGTCAACACAGCAACAAAACGACATACGCTGTTTCATAAATAGCTTCTGAGATGTAATGAAGCATTAATTTGGCAGGAGCATTGTCTAGACCATTAGCTGGAATAAGATGAGCGTCATACTTTCCCCTATTTATGTATACCTAGGTAGTAGGTACGGTCATTAGTACATGTGAGGGTCAAGAGAATACATGAGCGGCGGCTGAAAATTTGCAGGAAATTATGACCGCCATTCAATAATTTCAAAATATTGTCAGGTTTTTTTGGTCAGATGACTTGCAATTGCGAGTCCACCCATGGGTCCAACACAGATCATCCACGATACACCAGAGTGAAGCTAAGAAGTAAAGAATGACGGGTCGGGTCATGGGTGGCAAATTGTAACCATTGGTCAACCCAGGTCTCAGGGGCCGTATTCTCAAAATTACCTGCAGATAAAGTTAGGCTAATTTTACTCACAGGTGAGGTGAAGGTAAAAGTTAATTCTGTGGGTAAAGGTAAATTTAAAACAAGGTTAACGTGGAAGGTTGAGATTAAAGGTTGCGCAATACATTAACTTTAGCTGCGAATCAAAATAAAGGCAGTTTTTTACCCCAATCCTGAAGTTAACCTAAGCTATGACATTGGCTTTAGTCATTGTTTGAGAATACGGGTTTACATACCTCCACCTTATCTGTGGGTAAAGTTAGCCTAACTTTACCTGCAGGTAAAATACGGCTTCAGTTCTTGATCCCTTGTGTGATATAAAGCCTAGTCAACTACTAAACGGACCACCCAGACTTTTTCTACCCTGACGTCAGTGTAATACCATTTTATGTGTATACATAAATAGATATTTCAAGTCCAGTTTCATACGTATAAAATTTTATTAAATAGTTTTCGACAGTCGCACCTCCCCGTTTTTAGCCATCACCTGTTTTAAATTAAATGCTGTCAAATGTACGGAACAAAATCCAGATTTAAGTCGAAATAAATCATGTGATACTCGACAATACATCACGCCAGTGTCACTGTTTGCTGTGTTGTAGATTTGCCGAAAATGCGGGTACCTGGATCTGACACTAATTTGAGTCGACACTGTAAGTTTGCGAAACCAAGAGTACATAATAGTGTCTCACTCTATAGAAATTCACAATCCTGTGTTGTTGTTGCCAATTTAATATTATTACGTTTGTTTACGTAATCAACTTGCTTTCAATTCTTGATTTTTCTTTAATTTATAAGTGTAATAATTATATGTGGGAAGTAATTTGGTGCGTTAGACTTACAGTCGAAATTCCTAGATTTCGAATTTGGTCCACATTTTTGTAAAAAATTCAATATTACAGTTCTATATTGATCTTTGTAGAGCACTAATTATACAGATACGAACGTGGTAGGTTCGAATACCCTATGATTCTTAAATTTTTTCGTTCTACAAAAGCACACAACCCCTTTATTTTGGTTGGTATAAAAATCCCGCCAACCCAATTACGGCCCAAGTTCATGCGTCATTAGACAAGAATGAGCTTATCGTGAACCGCAATAATTGAACCAGCTTACAGACTTTGTAAAAATGGTAATAGACCTTTCCTCTATCGCAAGAAAGGGCTATTATTTTTCTGGTAAAGTTCGGGCAGGTAAAGCGGCTGGCAAAATTTATATGGCAAAACTAATTATTCATTTTCAAACTATTACCCAGCGAAATGTTGCGCTCTTAGGGCCAATTCTTAATAAGGATAAACAGATTAGATTAAAATTTGTTTTGTAGGTAAACTTATAATCCTATAAAAACAAAAGTTTCCATATCAACCGGCTTTTTACAAATTTGCTTTAATAAACTCATCGTTACTACATCACAGTTTAGGTAATCCATTCTAGGTTCGACCTTAATTGTGTGCAAAATACATAAGCAGAATCGCGGTTCAAGCTACGTTTAAATAAACCAAATTTTCGTACTACTTTTTCGACTGTGTTAGGTAGTTGCTTTTTGTGCTCACTAAACTCATCTTTGACAAAAGCTGAATTTTTGCACACTGGTGTAGATGGCACTAAAGTCTGACAAAAAATAGTTGAATCACTTTAACATGTGATTTCGTTACGAAAAGAATAGATTTTAACTATCAAGAGTACAGCAAGTAGTCGCAGAAGTCATGCTACTAAAATAAGTCAATGTCTTCTGACATCTTTTCAGAAGTACATACATTTTTGGCTGATGGCTGTGTAATTGCGAAAACTGTCTGTTCTAAATCTCCAAGCGGTTTCATTTTACCAAAGCAGCACTTCCGAAAATTAGACACCCGCAGCTAACCTTAAGCAGGTGTCGGTTTTCGTTCGCCGAGGTAATTTGGATTTGAGGACTTAGGTGGAAGTTTCTGTGATATAATAGCGTATCGGTTTCTTATTAAAATTTGGCGAAAGTGAAAGTCTAAGGTCTCATGTGGTTCTTTAAGGAGTTTGTTTGGAGTCTGTTTAGAAGTTAATATCTACTGCGAAAACTCTACTGTAGTTTTGCGAATTACTTCACCACAAATTTCAACTAATTTTTGTATATGTGTATATTCACCAAGAAAATATACAGTACCGGCCGAAATTATGTGCCACAGATTCCGGAATCACATCGGAGTCCGAGTCACTCAGTTCTGTTGGCAAAGTAATATAAAGCGTATACTTTGACTCCAGATTCAGGTCACTCTGACTCCGCTTTGACGCCGAAGTCTGTAGCAAGTAATTTTGGTCGGTACTGTACTTATACACTCATCTAGATCATCAAATAAGTTCATTAAGCCTATTCGCTAGCTTCATATAATTAATTCGAAAATAACGTAAGTATTTTGTGCATACTTTTCTCACGGTACTAATTCTTCATCTATTGTTAATCCATGTGCTTTGAACAATAGGTTCTGAGGGCTGGTAAATTTTGATCAGCTAGGTAATGTAGGTATCTAGCTGTAGGTGAAAAAAGGTGGATATATCTATAGGCATTAGGATTACATCGTACATTACAACTCATATTTACTCAGTTGTGTCTGTAAAGAAATATAACAGTATCATTCCTTCGCGGGCCGGTGGCAGGCTCCGGACAGCGGGTCGACCAGTAAAAAATTGAAAATTTTCACAAGCCAAAATTGTATAAATAGTCCAACACTATTCTATGTACAAAGTAGCTTTTCCCTAAGCCTAGTTTTGAATTAAAATTTCAATAAATGTCTAAATTTGTATGTTTGCACGTGTAGACATCCACGTCAACGCATGTAGTTAAGTGCGAATACGGGGGAAGATCCTTTTCCAAATTGTGGTCCCAGTAGACGGTCCTGTCAAGGGTAAAAGACGGGAAAAATTATTAGCAAAATTACTTAAAAATTATTAATAACGTCATTAGCAAAATTTCAGACCAAAATTTTAAAAATCCGGTGTTTTATCATGCTTAAGCTATATTTTCTAAATTTTCGCCAAAAATTACTAGATAGTCCTTGTTCAGAGTACAGTTCAGCATTTCATGTTCTAAATCATTATTGAACCCATTTTTTTGCCTTCAGCTAATCAGTCTGTCCTTCTTAATCAATTTACCTCCAATTTAAATATCGATTTCCAAGCAACCCATTGATTTATTGTTTTCAGGCATGGAAAAGGAAACTCAAGTTCCAATGACGAGTCACACGACCGATGAACTCTCCGTAGCCACGGGCACTGGACTATTAGGTCAGATAAATTACGCCTCATCAACGAAATCTGTTTAATTAATGTAACTGTGAAAATTTATTACGATGGCTATTAGGAGTTTAGGCTCGATTCATGCTAACAGCACCCAAAACCAGACAAAACAGGAAGATAGCTAAGGAGGATAATGAAAAATTAATTACATATTTTAGTTCCTCAAATGAAAGATTTGATAGTTTCCTCTGGAAGCGGTACCAGTTTGGATTCGGGATTTTGGATATCCAGTAAAAATCGAGAAACCCTCGAAGTTGACTCTGCTAGTCAGGTAAATCGAAACCTGTTGCGTGATGTTTCACATTCACGATATTAGTGTTTCTACTTCTAGTTTACTACCATTATTTTTCAAAATGTAGTGTACTTAA
>JASANF010011506.1:0-26428 GCA_030248245.1 Trissonchulus sp. WLG1_4
AAAGTTTTTTGACTCAATGACAAAAATCACGGAATCGTTTTCTGATTTTTCGCATGCGAACGGCTCCTGAAGCCCAGGACTGTCCCTGTCCGTGCCCGTGAGGGACTGTGTGTGTTGTGTTGTAGCGGGTGGAGGCAGAGTGGAACATAGACTGGTCGCGAGCACTGTTGGAGTTCATCCGGGCCAACGACCAGCCCCTCCTAGGTCCACCAAGAAGCTCACCGAGTTCTACGAAAATGAACTCCTGCCCGCTGACACTTTCGCTGAGTTTTGCGACGTCACCGGTGCGTTCACTTCATATGGCTGCCGATGCCGCCCAAGTAGAGTTTTCTGCTAGGGCCTGTAGCGGGGCCCGGTGGCCCGGCCCGGCTTTTCTCGAATACAGCCGACCAGGGGCCGGTGATACCTGGCCCGGGGGCCCTCTCGAGCTTCACAGCGTATGAACAATGCCTGCATTGTATATTTGGCACTGGTATCGGGCACTTTAAGCACAACATATGGGCAAAGTATTAGGCTCTTCATATTTAGTTACACTATTGGTATAACAAAAAAGTACTGTTTTTTACATTTTTCACTATTTTGACGAAATATAGAAATTTTTAAACAACTGATTCTTAAATTGCTTTTAACTAAATTGAAAAGTTTTATCTTGATATTTTACTCGAGATCACTTTCAACCTTAAACCTAGGGCTGGGCACGATTACACGGTACGAAGTAAGTTCCACACGCGTGTAACCGTGTACACGCTAAGCTTAGCGTGTATACAGTTAGGTTTCACTATTCCGCGGTTACTTAGCGGTTACAGCGTGTACACGTTAAGACACAGTAACCGCGGATCCTGTAACCATTTACTCTATAAACGGATAATGTAACCGGTTACTGTAAACGGATATTGTAAACGGTTTTCTCTTAAACAAATCGTGTAACCAGTTACACTATCCATTTCCCGACTTCGTGTATCCGTTAAGTAAAATGTTCGTTTCGCTGCTGGTTTTTTTGAAATTAGCTACAATAGTGCGCAAGCGATTTGCCTGTGTGTCACTTCATATACGCATGTGTGTGCAAGCTATATTCTTCAAGATATATAAAGGTATTTATACTGACAGCTCAGCATTGTCCCTGTCGTTCATATGGTAGCTTGCTGGTCTGCAGATCTAGAGATCGGTGGTTCGTATCTCCCTTAAATCCACCCCTCTGCTTCTCGACGTTTAGTAACCAACCATTTAGTAACCATGTAACCAGTTAATCACCAACCGTGTAACCGTTATATTGACGGTGTAACCCATTTATGGTGTTGGTAAAATCCAGCCCCGGCCCCACGCCCCAGCCCCAACTGGGTAAAATCCAGCCCCAGCCCAACTGGGTAAAATCCAGCCCCAGCCCCAACTGGGTAAAATATAGCCCCAGCCCCAACTGGGTAAAAACCAGCCCCAACCCAACTGCGTCAAACCCAGCCCCAGCTCCAACTCAGTAAAATCCAGCCCAGCCCGGCCCGGCCTCCAGTTGGCAAAACCCAGCAATGCAATCAAATAGGCAAACCTTTGACACAACTTCGCCTTTTGTGACAACCAGCCGAATTACCGTAAGGCCGAGAACGTTTTTGAAGCACAATTAGTCACTGGTATGGAACTATTACATTTTCTGAAATCGTGCTCAATTTTAACGCAGTGCAATTTTTTCATACTAATTTAATTTTCTAACACCATACTTTCAGTCTCAGTTCTGCACATATTCAACCAACTTTTATTCTCTGTTTCCGTCGAATTTTCTTTGTTCAATTTTTTCACAGCTTGTCCTTCATCTTTTAATAACATTTTGTGTAATCGTTGATCAGTTTTTCTGGCGAATTTTGGATAAATTTCAATACGCTTCATGTATTGTCCATGCAGTTCAATTCCTGCTTTATGCGATCGAATACATGTATCTAATGCTAAGTTTTCGTAGTAATTTTGAATTCTTCTGTAACGTTCAACAACACCAATAAATACTACCAAAGGGAAGAACAATTTCTTTTTCCCTATCCTACCTAATAGGCCCGGACAATGCTCCGGCCGAAATAGCCCTTTTACGCCTTGATTTAAGGGGGGGCTTACCCCCTCCCCCCAAATCCGGGAAGTCTCTTTAAATTAGGGGGTCCCCCCTGCCTTTCACCCCCCCCGTTTCAGCACACTGCCAGCGTGAACTATGTGGTGAGCTGGTAACATGCTGAAACAGTACTCCTGAAATCAAGACGCCACCATGCGCTGGCAGTGTGCTGAAACGAGGGGGTACCCCTGAAATCAAGACACTTCCCGGATTTGGCGGGGGGGTCCCCCCTGAAATCAAGACATGTCTTGATTCGAGGGGGGGGGGTACCCCCCTGAAATCAAGGCGTTGAGAGGCTCTGCGGCCGGATCGTCCGGGCCGATTAGCTAGGGGAAAATCAGGAAAATTTGAACTTGAACTTGAGGCCGGATAGCTCCTCGGATCAAGATCCTCCCAGCTGTGGCCTGCCCCTGCCTGATCAGACAACGCACTGAGCCAGGTCCTGCGCTAGGTCCATGACAATTTGCGTGAGGATCTAACCCAATGCGCTGCTCCATACGAATGTTTAGAAAACGCAAGATCTTTTTCAACTAGTTTGTCCCGCGTCTGCTTGCCAGCGTTGCGGACGCAACGCCAGTCTTCAGGCCTGGGATTTCGCCAAATAGAGTGGCATAATCTGTTTTGAGGGAAACACACAACATGTCCTAGCCACCGTAGGCGAGCAATGCGTATATGGTCTTTGAGTGGTTGGGACTTTCCGCGCTGAAGTATCATGGCAGTGGAGATTCGGTCTCGTCTGGTGACGCCTAGTATGGTACCTAGTATAGTGTCATACTCTTCCCTATTATGTACTCTTGATACTACCTGAGAAGAATAATGCCATGTATGTATGCTTCTAAAATGTTTTCGGCTTACTGCAGTCATAGCAGTGACACAACCAGTTGAAGCCCTGTACCTACCATAGGTTTGCCTATTTGACTGCGGTGCTGAGTTTCGCCAACCGGCCAGTCTGTGGCTGGGGCTGTGCGTGGGCTCGGGGCTGGGGTCAGGGCTGGGGCTGGAAATTTCGAATTGGGGGCTGGGGCTGGATTTTATCCATTTGGGGCAGGGGCAGGATTTTACCAGTTGGGCTGGGGCTAAGATTTTACCCATTTTTGGCTGGGGCTGGATTTTACCCATTTGGGGCTGGGGCTGGATTTTACCCATTTGGGGGCTGGGGCTGGATTTTACCCATTTGGGGCTGGGGCTGGATTTTACCCAGACCCACCGTTTACACGATTAGTATCCGTGTAAACGGCTACACCAAGAGTACATAATAGTGTCTGACTCTTTATAGAAGAAGAGTGAGACACTCTTCCTTCTGCCTGTGTTATGGCGCAGGCAGATGTGCTGTCATTTCCAGCCCACATGTTGCCGTTTTATGCAACATGTGGGTAGCCAAGTGAAAGCGACCTTCGCTTCTATTGGCTGGACGCCTGTGCACGTGCTCCAATCAGCACGCAGGCGGCCTCACGTGCTCCAATCAGCACACTGGCCGCCATTACAGCCATTTCATTGTTACATTTTTCATTGATCGGTCGGGTTGGGGGTTTTTTTGCCGAAAGTTATATTTTGCCGACATTTTTATCACCGTTTTCAGCGATTGTTGCTAGTATGTGCCGAATATGATGTTAACTGGTAAGTTAAATGTGTTTTTGACAAATTTCAGGCAATAGCACGTGAGGCCGCCTGCGTGCTGATTGGAGCATGTGCATAGGCGTCCAGCCAATCAGAAGCGAAGGTCGCTTCTGATTGGCTACCCACATGTTGCATAAAACGGCAACATGTGGGCTGGAAATGACGAGCGCATCTGCCTGCGCTATAACACAGGCAGAAAGGAGAGTGTCTCACTCTTCTTCTATAAAAAGTGAGACACTATTATGTACTCTTGGCTACACGGATACTTAGCGTGTAAACGGTTACACGGTTACACGGATAATTAGCGTGTACACGCGGATAATTGCAGTAACCGTTAGTTAGCCTTTGAAACTAACCGTGTACAGGGATAGTGATTTTGTAACCGTGCCCCGCCTTGCTTAAAACGCATATTATTTAACTGCGACTGTTTTCAGGAGGTTGACACTTTCTGAATACCTAATCACTCAGATTTTCACTTGAAAACGATGTGATGTAAAATTTAAGCTGTGTATTCTTCAAAATTCGGCACAGAACTTGACCAATTTGCATTACAGTGTTGTACCAAAGCTGATTTTACCAACTGTTGTATAACCAAGGTTATGATGGGCTCTGAAGTATATTACCCCCTTTTTTGACTAAAAATGCTCGAAAATACGTGACACGACGTGATGTTCTATGTTCGTTTTACGTAGTTTCTGTATTGTAGTTTGAATGTAATAGCGGTTATATTGGACGACAGTAGGTCACCTCAGACTTTGGTGATGGAATTTATTGCCGCGGTGTTGTTGCCATGGCAACGCATACGAATTCATTATATTAAAAGATAGGTCATATTAGAGAATGTCAATTTGTGGATTATGTGTGCAGTCTATATTCATAATATCAAGAGTACATAATAGCGTCTCACTCTATGTAGAAGAAGAGTGAGACACTCTCCAGCCTGCCTGTGTTCTAGCACAGGCAGATGCGCTGGTCGTTTTCAGGCTACATGTTGACATTCTGTGCAACATGTGGGTGGCCAATCAGCGTGTAGATTCCATGCGTAACACACTTTAGTATATAATCGCTGATGTGTTGATAAGCATTAAGATAGGGTTGAAAGCTTAATAACTCATTATTTATTCATTGTCTGCTTGCCAAAACATTAAAAAAGGTTTGCAAATACCTTTATGGATATTTTGGTAAACTTTCAGCGAAATTGATTGAGAAACTTTTGAGATATAAACTTTTCTCTATTTCTTACTAAACTTTTCTCTATTTCTTACAAGTTTGTCAATCAATTTCACTGAAAGTTTGCCAAAATATCCCCAAAGGTATTTGCAAACCTTTTTTAATGTCTTTACAAGCAGACTATAAATGAATAATGAGTTATTAACGTTTTATCCCTATCCCGTTTTATGATTGGAGCACGTGCACAGGCGTCTGCCAATCAGAGAATAGCAGCTCGCTTCTGATTGGCCAACCACATGTTGCACAGAATGTCAACATGTAGCCTGAAAACGACCAGCGCATCTGCCTGTGCTAGAACACAGGCAGGCCGGAGAGTGTCTCACTCTTCTTCTAGATAGAGTGAGACGCTATTATGTACTCTTGATAATATTTAACCAAACTGAAGAAAACTAAAATGTCTAGATTCCTTTTTTAAAATTATTGATAGGCATGATGGCAGTTTTGTTTTCTCAAGCCGTCAAGTTTTACCAAGAGTACATAATAGCGTCTCATTCAGATAGGGATAAAAGCTTAATAACTCATTATTTATTCATAGTCTGCTTGCAAAAACATTAAAAAAGGTTTTCAAATACCTTTAGGGATATTTTAGGGAGTGTCTCACTCTTCTTCTATATAGAGTGAGACGCTATTATGTACTCTTGGTTTTACGAAATGCAAACAAGTTCTGTTTTGAAGCTTAGATTTAAAGTACTGAAAAGCAACGTGATGACATCCAAATGAAACTATGCATGTATATTGAGACACATGCAAGTAAATTTAGACTAAATTAGAATTAAACTTCATCGAGGGCCAATTCCTAAAATGGATTAGATTAAAATTTTTGTTTTGCCAATAATTCATGACATTGTTTATGAATGTGGACTAAATATATTAAGTCTACATCAACATCCAGATAAGTAATTAGGCAAACAAATTTTAATCTATTCCGTTTAATCCATTTTAGGAGTCGGCCTCAAGTCATATTCTTTCCAAAATAAAACAACGCAAGAAAACAAAAAATGCAAATTTGAGATATTTCACAGCGCATAATATATTTTGGACAAGCTGTCAAAATTCTTAACAAAAGAAAAACACATATTTATGGTACAATTATTGGTCTGTGAAATGCAAAAAACCGCCTATAAATAGCTTCTAAAACAACCGAGTAACATCTCATCAAAATTTGCTGCAAATTCGAAACTACCACCTTAAGTGTCGATTCATAGTTTTATAGCCGTAAAGTCTGAAACAGAGGGCATCGGCCGTGCCGATCTTTATCAGCTATACCTATTGTGTGTGATTGTGTTGTAAATAGTGCCCGCTGAACGGACATAGCATGACGAATGGCCGACCCAGTGCATTGACCTTTGCCCTTTGGCAGCCACGGCCGACACTTCTTGGCTGATCTGTAATCGCTCTGGCCCTATAAAGACGTGTAGTTATTGTTTAGGGCTGCTCGGGGAAATCGCTAATCCGGACGACTACATCGCGGACGTATTGGCTGCACTCCCCTCGCAATCCGCCTAGATTGAATGTTGAAAATTGAAAATACATCAATATTATTTAATATTTAATTGCATAAAAGCTTGTAATGTATGTAATTTATTTCAATGCTTTGCTTATATAATGTCCAGTATGCTGTGAATAGTGTTTGTGACCGGCCAGCCACATTTGACCGATCGACCGACCGGCTTTTGCTCGCTGCAATCCATAAAGTCAAGCAGAAAACGCAAGATTTGGGATTTCAGGTCAATTCCCCCTCAGATTTGTCCCACTGAAATAATTTGCCCAAAAAGCTCAAAAAATTGCTAAATATTGCTGCAAAATGCTTCAAAAATGACCAAAAAAGTATATAGCTAAAAATATCCAAATTTTGCCAAAAATTTCTTCCGAGTTTTAGGCAAAAATTCGAAATATTTGCATGTTTGTCAATTCAAGCGCCCGAAACGTCGGAACAGACTTCGTTAAGATTTCGAAAATGTTTTTGCGTTTTTGCCAGTTCAAACTCCAGAAACGTCGGGCAAGTCCACCCTCTTCAGACCGACATCCCGTGCACATAACATATACGGTTATAGTCAAACGGCCTAAAGCCTGGTTAGTGGTTAACCCTTTCCTTCATAAATTTTTCCAAATTGAAAATTTCCAATTGCAAAGTCCAAGCTTTGGCCGAGATTTGATCCGCTGCCACAGACTGGGCATGCTGCCCGGTGACAACTTAGAAGCAACATTATAAAATGAAAGGGTTAATACTTGCGCGCAATAGTTTCTGTTTGTCGCTGCTTTCTGTTTGGCGCTGAAATAGGAATGCTCTATACTCGAATGCCCAATTTATGAAGGCCAAGGGCGTACCCAGCTTCCGTGGGTCATTCTAATGCTGATGTTGTCTAGTAAAGAATTTTCGCTGTGTTTCTCAGAGTTGAACACGGGGCGGGGTGCCCCGCGGGGCGGGGCAGAGGTCTTGCCCCGCGGGGATGATTTTTTACTGTACCGACTTATTTTTTGAATTTGTCGTGTTTTTTGTGCTACTCAAGCAGCATAAAATCCAAGCTATATTTTGACCGTTTTCTAAGGTATATGTCAGTTTAGATGGCAAAATTGCGAATACGTTTATGCTTGACATTCGTTAATAAAGGCTTGAATATTTAATGGTTAGATCTAAGAAGTTGTCATGTATGTAGGCTAGGTACCTCAATGCGAAAGCGTTGTTTCTTATACATTTACTGGCGAGTGGTCAGGGGGGTGTCGTTCTAGTGGTGGGCAAACATGCTGCCTAGGAGCAAAAATGCTATATTTTCCTGCAAGGGTCCCCCTTTGGTTTTTATCGCCCGGCCTAAAAAATTTCTGATACGTCTCCATTTGACCAAATTTGGCCTTAAAATCAAAAAATTCCCCCAATTTCTTCTTGGGGCTGCCGCCTGCCTCTGCGACTCTGTCGGAAAAATTTTCTGATATATACGTCTCCAGTTGACCAAATTCGGTCTAAAAATTGGAAAAATCCAATTTTTTCTGGGGGCTACCGCCCTCAGACCCCTGCAACTTTGGGGTTTAGTACCTTGCGTTTATGCGTGTGTATAAGTACTAAAATCGCTAAAAACTTCACTTTAACTTCAAAAATGCTATCACTGAGTGAGCAAAAGAAGTGGACAAGGTGCGACGCTCCCCCCCTTTTCAAAATCCTGGCTACTCTCCTGAAATGTGGAAATTGGTTTTGCAGAAATGGACACTATACTTTTATCACTTTTTTAGATACGTCATGAAAAAAACATGGGTAGAATATAGACATGGGGAAAGTGTGACTTCTGGAAGTTGCCGCTGTCACGGTGTAAATTTTCCCCCGGTGTAAATTTTCCCCCCGGAAAAATTACCCCGGGGTAAATTTTCCCCCCGGAAAATTTGCACCGGGGTAGATTTTCCGGGGGGAAAATTCACACCAACCATACAATTTGACTATTTTGAACTTATTTTTTCAAAACTAGCGATTTTGGCGATAAATTTATTTATTTTTATGTATTTTTATTTAATATTTTAAATTTGCTCCGGGTTAGATTTTGCGGGGGGAAAATTAACACCAATTATATAATTTGACTGTTTTGAACCTCATTTCAAACTTGGTAATTTTGACGACTTTCGTTCAGTGTAGCGGCTGTGGCGATGGCCACAGCGATAGTTGCGACGGATTGATGCTTATTACCATATCGACGGGGCTACCACGATAATGGAGAATTTGGCTATTATGGCCAAGTCGCCTGGAATCGGCACGTGTCGCTGCAACTGCGGGGCAATTTTGGCGATTTTAAGGGTCGATTCATACTTTTGTACGTACATTGGGACAGACGGATGAAAGGACGTCCACATATACTGAATGTCAAAACCGCTGTTCGATTCATACTTTGGGTCGTTCAGTCGTATGCCCGTATTCGTACTTCAATTCATCCGTAGTAAAAACGGCACAGTTTCATTTGTCTTATGTCCGGCAAAGTTAAATTCAGCTCAACCCTGCCAAAATTTTAAGCATACGGACAAATTGATTCCAAACAAGTTTTGTTCATTTATGATCAAAATAGTCGTTGAAAACAATTACTCGCCAAAGCCAATCACTCATAAATGCTACCTTAAAAATGTGATGACCAAAAACCTTGATTAAACCCTTTTTTGCCAAGTTATCACAGCCTAAAAATTTATATGTTGATAAAAATAAAAATACATAAATACAAATAAATTTATCGCCAAAATCGCCAGTTTTGAAAAAATAAGTTCAAAACAGTTAAATTATATGGTTGGTGTGAATTTTCCCCCCGGAAAATCTACCCCGGTGTAGGGTTGTTTCAATTGTGGAATTATTTTCAATTTCAATACCATTATCAATTTTTTGCCCAAATATTTTCAATTTCAATACCATTTATCAATTTTTTGCCCAATTATTTTCAATTTCAATACCATTATCAATTTTTTGCCCAAATATTTTCAATTTCAATACCATTTCAATTTTTTTCTTGAAATATTTTCAATTCAATTTCAATTTTGCAAATATTTTCAATTTCAATTATTTTTCAATTTTTTTAGCGTAACTGCTGAGGGTTTTTTAATAAGTAATATTATTATAACTGTAACTGTTCATTTATAAAAACAAAAATGCGCGAAATTACACGCACCGCGCACGCACTTACGGTATTTAACCAGACGGACTCCAACGCGTGGTTTTTTATCAATCCTAGAGTTACGAGCGTCGAAGAGAGATCGTAAAACCGTCATTCACGTTGCAGAACATTTGATTAAACTCACTGTGTTACGAAACCCAACGAAAGTGAATGATGTAAAGATTTGAATCTACTTTTTAATAAGTTACGGATCACAACAAAAGACACCACGAATTGCGACGACAAAAAAGGAATAAGGACTACCTATGCACTCAGTAAAACTGTATATAAGTTAAAATATGTAAATTTTTTTCAATAGCCGATCAACCATGTATGTGACGCCACTCGACCTAACTTACTGCAAACATGTTATACTTCTAATCTCGGTGAATAGCATATATAATTTTTGACATTCTGGTGTCAATACTTTTTGTAAAAGTTGTGTTGGAACGTTTAAGCTCAGCCATTGTTTATAATCTGCTATGCACTATGCAGTCCCTCTGTTATCTGCTATGCACTTAGTCACAGAAATACAGATCAGCGTAATTGCTATGTTTTACTAAGGGCCTACCTATTCCTTCACCGGATTAAAGGTTAATTTTAATCGGACTAAACGGTTTAAAAATTCAACTTAAAAATGCCATTCCAGAAAGTCCGGATTAAACGGACTTAACTTTTAGCGCGCTGCTTTTTAATTGGATTAAACGGACTTAACTATACACGCTAAGGTAAAGTGTGCATGTTAAATCCGTTTAGTCCAGTGGTAGCTTTGGAAAGGGGTCAGAATAAAATAAGCCGCTGACTTAAAATTTTAACTAGTTTAGTCCGCCTAACCCGATTTGCAATTCCTAAACCTCGGACTAAAATAAGTCCAGTCCGTTTAATCCAGTAAAGGAATAGGGCCAAAGTTTTTTAGACTTACAACTCCTAGCTCTATAGACTCCGCTTACAACCCGTTTGTTACATCTTTGTTAAGTGAATCTCCGGGTTGGAAGATTGCTCCTTTTAGGGGCTGCTTGTTTTATTTTAACCTGATATCTATTCTTAAACTTCGGACAAAACTGAGTCCAGTCTATTGACAATTTATTAACAAAGGTACTCAAAGAAATCGTAATGTGTTTACAATAACAAAGGTTCAAGCTGATGATAAAGAGACCTACGCTCGATTGAAAATAATGATTGAAATTAGACAATTTCAATATCAATTACGTTTCAATCATGGCTGTTCACCAACACATGCTACATGCACAAACAGGCATACAGACAAGACTTCTTTCCAGCAACAAACATGCTGTGAAGTCAACCAGCCCAGCATAATTGATATTGAAAATGAAAGTATAGTTTCAATTTCAATTTCAATTAAAATATTTTCAATTTCAATACCATTATCAATTTTTGACCAAACTATTTTCAATTTCAATACCATTATCAATTTTTAGGCTAATTATTTTCAATTTCAATATCATTTAATAATTGATATTGAAATTGAAATTGAAAGTGGGTTTCAATGATTAGATGAAATAATTGAAACAACCCTACCCCGGTGCAAATTTTCCGGGGGGAAAATTTACACCGGGGTAATTTTTCCGGGGGGAAAATCTACAGGGGGGTAAATTTACACCGTGACACCGCTATCGAGCAACCGAACTAATGGGTTTTTGTTATGTAGTGAATTGAACGAAATCACATTTTGCGATGTGAACCACATCTTCAAAAAGTGCAACAAATTTTTGCTTCTGGGGGCCGCGCCCCTCGACATCCGCAAGCTGCAACTTGTATACCTACCCTATTACCTCGAATAAAGCCCCTGGGGTTTTATTTTTTCGTGAAACACTTACCTGGGGCTTTATTCAAGGCTGGGGTTTTATTTTTTGTCTGTGTGCGTTTCTCAACTTTTGGTTTCTTCTAGTGTCCAACAGTTGTCATGAAGCTCAAATGCTACGTATGTACTTTCCAAGCTGCAGGATTAACGTTTAAAATCAAATCGGTATGTCAACCCCAGTAGGACCACAAACATTCGTAAAACTTCTTAACCCTTTAATTCCCAGAGCTGCCATTTGGCACATCACGTGATGAATACCCAATCGGGGGCCATAAAACTTGATTTGTTCATTCTATTCAGCTGAACTGCAAATTGTTTTTTCAAAAAGCTTAGATCTTTATATTTAGTGGCCAATATTTGAATCTTCTGCCACACAACAAAACCTATGCTTCCATAAGCAATGTGCAAATTTAACTTTTTTTCATCGCAAAAGTAGTATTTTCTTTGTGACCTCATCAAGATTTTGGGTTGCGCCGCCAGCAGTCAACTTTGTATGCATCAGATACAACAAATGTTGTACTCTATTGCTAGCCTTCAACTATGGCAAGCGCACGACTTTTGTGTTAATACTCTAGGGGGAGGTACATATTATGCCTGAGCGATGGCGCAATTTTTTCACAAATTCTCAACTTTGAGCGCTTATAACGCAAAAACGGTGCGTCCTAGACAATTAATCGGCTGACTATGTTTTGTGCACCATTCATTTCTCTATCGAATGGTGGTTTCGCGATCTCTCTACGATGCACGTAACTCGAGCAATGATCAAAAAACTAGAAAGTGTCAGAATCAGGCTGCCTGGCGCGAGATGCTTTGGGCATTAAAGGGTTAAATCACTAGCTGCCTGACGAATTTCTCGCGTTATGACTAGAAAGGTTTTCACTAACGTGGCCTCGATGCTCTCCTAGCCGCCATTCAAGTAGTAACGTGACAAAACTTTAAATGTGAAATTCATAAGGGCAGTCTCCGGAGACTTTGGGTCAATTCATACTAACAGCCGTATGTCCGTTCAGCCGACAAAATGACGAAATATGACGTCACATGCGCTGGCTGATCCACTGCACTAGCACTAGGCTGCTTAATGACGTCATTCTGCAGTCTGAACGGACTGTAAGTATGAATCGAGCCTAAGTCCACACCATGTCTAATCCCCCTTTAGCCTGTTTCACACGATGAGGAAAAACGTGGGGAATCCCCACGTGGGGCACCCCATGTGGCGCCACATGGGGTGTCACACAGTGCCACATGACGCCTCATGAGACACCACATGGGGTGCCCCTTGGGGCATCATGTGGCGTCGTGTGACACCGCATGGGTTGCCCCATGGGACGTCATGAGCCACCGTGTGGTGTCCCCCGGGGATTCCCCTGGGTTGATGTATTCACATGATCGCGCGGAAATTTAAATTTTTAGGCGCGTAAGCGGTCAAAATATTAACTATATACGAAGGTTTTACATTGAATTTCGACATATGTGATTAGCTTTCGTCTGATTACCCAATATTGTAGAAAATCGTTTCCAAACTTTCTATTTCAATATGATCATTACTATAGTAGTATATAACCATAAGGACCATACTTCATAGCATTCGCTAGATCGATATTGGTAGTGCTTTGTGCATCTACTGAACATGGGATTGCGTGTCAGAATGTTGGCGGTTCGATTCAGCCCCGGAGTTGCATCCTTAGCATCCCACGGCAGTCCTAGACTCCTAGGTAGTGAGAGTTTCGGCAAGTGTAATTTGTCTATGTCTGGCAGGTAAGCGACGTACCTACCCTTCTAGCATTACTTCCTACTAGAATTTCGACCTACCCAGATTAAGGGGGGCTACCTGTATAAGTAAAAATTTTAGTTTGCTGGTAATTTTTACACAATGTAGCCCATAAAGGCGCATCGCAGATGTGAAAAATTGGAACCCAAGCTATTGCCAATTTTTGACCGGGGGATTTTAAAAATTTAAATTTACGTATAATCCATAGACGCAACAAAACGTTATTTGTTATTACTGACGAAGTTGATTTTTACATGATTCGATAGCCTAATGTCATATTTCAACCTTATGATAGATTTTTTAAATTTTTGCTCATGGCATGTGCAGTGACGCTAAATGTAAAGTCACTCAAATTTGGCGGGCCCCAAAAACGGGCATTTTTTTATTTTGCCCTCGATTTTTAATTTGAAAACATATCGAAAATCTGGATCATACAATTTTGCGCACATATGTGGGCTAGTACTATGCCAAGTTTCAATTTGATTCGCTATATTTGGTCTCTGCTAGACCTGTTCCAATAACGGCTATTTATTGTCAATTTTGCGCACTTTTGGCTATGTAAATACACTGACTACGCATTGAACCAAAAGTTCACCTTCAAGCTTTAATGAGGGCCAAAAAAGGGGTTCCCCCCTCCCAGCCGAGCCAAAACCGCAGAAGCCTAGAACACCATTTTGCTAATGCCTCTAGTAGTCCCAACCGGATTGAATATAAAAAACACAAAAAAGTGCCCCGCCAATGTGTATTTCCTGAGATTTGCGACCGGAAAAAAACCGGAAAAATCTGAGTTTGCAGAAGACGATTTTTCATATCTCGAGTAATACCCAACCGATTTGGCTGAAATTTGGCCAGCATGTAGCCGTGCCCAGGCAACACACACACCAAATAAAACAAATTTGCTTGCATAAATTTTTTAAGTTTGTAAAAAATTTAATTTTGAAACTCCGCATTGTGGTGTGCGAGTCCTAAAGTTTAAATTTTACCTATTAAAGTTAGCACTATCGCGCCAACCCTAATAAGGCATTCATTTTGTAGATAAAGCAACTTTAAGTCTTTTCTGATCCCCAGATCAAAATACTACCTTATACGGGGTACTTTCATTCGCTCGACTTTCAATTGCTCGACTTTCATTTGCTCGACAAAAATGTAATAAATTTCCAAAACAGCCAATGTTTACATTAGTTTGCGATTGCTCGTTTTTCGCTTGATCGTCAGCCCTTTAATTGGACCCCTATTGTCTGTCTTTAAAATCCTAGTGTCTTCGATTGCTCGACAAATTTAACGTCAATTCTGAAAAAAAATTAATACTAATTACTACATATTTATGTATATTTACATTGACAATATGCTGCGCTGGTGCCTGAAAACAATATTAAAACTTTTGTAAAAATGAATCAATTTTATTATCTCATTGTTCTCTTGTGTTGAGTGTGGACCTTTTCTCGTTTCGACAGAGCCTGAGGCTATTGTAATGCCTTTATAAGTCGCTTAGTTGGAGGTGGAGCCTACTTTTAGCATAATATGAAATAAGACTAAAGGCGTGTTTACAATTCAAAAATCACTATTAGTTTTTATTGAGATTAAATATATGAGTGTTAAGGAATTAAAGAAAATAAAAAGCATTGCTATTTAATGTTGTTTTGATAATTACAGCCCTAAATTGCACTTTTAATCATAGATACATATCTGATAAGTTCACACCAAAAAAGTAAAGTTATAAAAAAACTACGTCTATGTACAGTACTGTGCAAAAAAAGTTCCCTGTTCGGCGGCGTACGACGAGCTTCGTCGTTCGCGAAAAGTGACGAACGGTGGCCGGAAAGTGACGAACAAAAATTTTTCAAATATTCACTTTTTTTACATTGAAAATGTGTTTTGGAGCACTTTTGTAAAATTTTTTTGTTCGTCACTTTCCGGCCACCGTTCGTCACTTTTCGCGAACGACGAAGCTCGTCGTACGCCGACGAACAGGAAATTTTTTTGCACAGTACTGTATATACGTACTAATACTATAGCCAAAATTAATTCATTCAAATTTTAATTAGTCAAGTGGCTACAACGGGTTGCCAACTGTAAGTGGACTCTCTATTGTAGGCAGAGGACCCTCTGTTCTAGACCGAGAACCTTCTATTCTAGGTAGACGACCCTCTATTTTTTTCAATTTTCAAAATTTTCTATAGAGTCCAATTTTCATTCAAAACTAAACTGTCCATTTATTCATAGCAGGTTACATTCTTTTGCAAAACAGTTGTAAATTTTTGCAATTAAACATCGGAATGGAGTATTGTCACGTTAAATTTGTCGAGCAATCGAAGACACTAGGATTATAAAGACAGACAATAGGGGTCCAATTAAAGGGCTGACGATCATCTGAAAGTCGAGCAATCGCAAACTAATGTAAACATTGGCTGTTTTGGAAATTTAGTAAATTTTTGTCGAGCAAATGAAAGTCGAGCAATTGAAAGTCGAGCGAATGAATGCTCACCCCTTATACTAGTCCTATGCTGAGTATATGGTCTGGAGTGGCTTATAGCACCAATTATCTACTCTTGGTCTTATGCAATCATTTTCTGTCATTTCGCGTTATGGCGGAATAATAATAAGAAAATTACTTACCACGTATTGTAAGGGATAAATTTAATGGGCAAATCGTAATAAGTCGGCACTTGCCACAAACTAACGCCACAAAGCAACAAAAAACACTCATTAGTCTAAAAGAACTTACGAGCATAAATGGCATTCGCATCGCGTTCAAGCCGCTAGATGTTTGGTACGCACGCAGGTGCGGCTTTATTCGAGGACGTTTTGATTAAAGCCCCGGGGCTTTATTCAAGGACGTTTTGAATAAAGCCCCTGGGGCTTTATTCAAGGCTGGGGCTTTATTCGAGGTAATACGGTACATATCACATAAAAAATTTTTTGAACATTTTTGAGCAAATTTCGTCAAGAAAAATAGATTTTCACGGAAATGCCTTCACAAGCCAGTGCATTTACACGTATGTAATGAATTTGAATGGCTGAAAAACACTAGCAGTAGTGTTTTACTGAAACGTAATTAAAAATTTTGATGTTTTATTGAGTGTGGTATAATTTTTTTGTGAACTAACGCAATACTTTCTGCATGAGACAGAAATATAGTGCGTGTGAATACAAACGCAAATTTTCGGCTTGCGATTTTAAAAAATTGGCTCAACGAAAAAAGTTAAAATTTGGCACATAAATGTATCTTGTCATCTTCGAGCGGTCGCAAAATTTGATTTTTGGCAAAACGATAGTATCTAGAAAATTTAGCCAAATTTATGTTTTTCAAAAATCGCAATTTTAGTGTTTTTCGATATATCAATCATATTCATCGAAAATGACTTTTTGCGACCGCTCGATCACGTTGAGGCGAGCAAAATGAGCTATTGATTGTGCAACAGCTACTTACTTGCGAAGAGAAATCGCAAGCCGAAATTCCACTCACGTTTGGTCTATAGTGAATGCTAATTTGTATCAATCGACTTCATTTTTTGTATTTAGGCATACTTTTACCAGCTTGCCATTGTGTATCTAATATTGGCCCCAAACTGCCGTTTTTTGAAAAGTCACATTTCAGGAGCGCCACCTTAAGGGGGTAGTGTCGCGAAAGCAGTCGATTTTGCGCGACTATAAAACTTTTTCAGTGAAAGATAGGTCATTGTTCTTTATATATTCTAAAAATAGGTTTCAAGGCAAATAATTTCGCCAAGTTTCAGCAAACTTGATGCAGCATACAGTTAGCAGTGAAGTCGCAAAGTCGGAAAAATGACGTTTTGAAAACCTATTCACATTCGTAAATTTCGTCACAATTACAAAACTTTTTGTTTAGATTGTTTTCACAGACTAAAAGCACATATTTTCTAGTTTATGCACACAAAATTCATTGCAAATTGCTTGAGTGGATGCGGAGTAATACCTGTTTGAACTGTGAAACTGTGCGTAAACTGTGAAGTACTCACAGCAATAATGATAAATTGTAAAAAATCTAGAAGCTTATTTTGAAATCTAAAGAAAATCGAACCTTTATTTTTTATTTTTCTTATTTGTGACAAAAAATTGTGCGTCAAAACATTACATGTACTTCACAAGCTGGCTAATCTGATATCTGGCTTGATTTTTTGAACTTTTATGTCTCTATTGTGTGATGTCTGACTTACAAATAGTGATTGGTTCAAAATATTTGTAGATATTGGTAGTTTAGTGTCTGGTAGTATTTATTTGACACCATATAGCATTTTACTAGTATCTCAGTGAACGTACAATTCAAAGCCAAAAGCTCTCTTTTTACAACCTATGAGCAAAACTGCTTTGGCGACACTACCACCTTAAATAAATTTCAATTTTTGAAAACTGTTTCACAGATTTTTCGGTCAAAATTTATACATCCGAATTCTCAACTAAATTGTCCGAAAACTCTCCGAAACCGAAATATCTAGAAAAAGCTCCCAATAACCTCCGAATTACCTCCGAAGTGTAAGACGGTGTTTTAGAGAAAATTCAGATCACCGGTTTTCCTGTAAGTGTTAGCGCTTATTTTGTACTAAACTGTTATTCACAAAATAAACACTTAAAAGTTAGTGTTATACTAAACTTAGCTAAAACGGCATAACTGGGCGAAACTTTGTTCAAATTTTACGATCTACAGTACTGTGCAAAAAAAAGTTCCCTGTTCGTCGGCGTACGACGAGCTTCGTCGTTCGCGAAAAGTGAGGAACGGTGGCCGGAAAGTGACGAACAAAAAATTTTCAATTTTTCACTTTTTTACACTGAAAATGTGTTTTGGAGCACTTTTTAAAAAATTATTGAAAAATTTTTTGTTCGTCACTTTCCGGCCACCGTTTTTTAGCTATTTTTTGGCTTCTATAACTTTTCTCAACGGTTATTTGCATTAAAAAATACGCTCTATTTTTTGACACTGTCGTTTGTGTGTGCAAACCCCAGGTTTTTTTGATCGGCAATAGCCTTCTTTGATTCTTGATAGCTCTCCTCAGAGTCGTTTTTTCATCATGAAATTTGACTCAAAGTTAGAAAACAAGTAGATGCAGGTGTACCTTCTTCGAAAATGTTGATTTCTGTTTTTGGTGAAATTCTGCAGCGTTTTCAAGTTGACCAATTTTAGAAAAACTAGTGTATTTTAAGCCAAAACAATTGGATTAAAATTATAAGAAAAGATACACCTCGGCAACATAATTATCTACCGTTTAAGCTATAGATCGTAAAATTTGAACAAAGTTACACTCAGTTATGCCGTTTGAAAAATTGTGCGCATTTAGCGAAAATTGAAATTTTCAATCGGTCATAAAAAATTCGAACAAGGCAGCAGAAACTTGAAACTTCTCAGAAACCGAGCTTTGTAGATGTAGTGTTTGTGACCGGCCGGAAGTTTCGGCCGGCCGGCTAAAATCAGAAGGCCGGCCGGCCGGTCAAAATTGGCCGGCCGGCCGGCCGGTTAAAAACACCGGCCGGCCAGCCAGATTCAACCGACTGACAAAATTAGGCCGGCATAACAATTCGGCAGGCTAAGTTTATGCCAAAATAACACTCTGGACTGGTTTTATCCAAAAATTCGGCCGCTCCGGTCGGCCGGCCTGCCGGCTTTCGCGGGCCGGGCGGCCGGCCGTTCACAGCCGGCCGGCCGGCGGCTTTCGCGGCCGGTCACGAACACTATGTAGATGGCTTTAATATTTTTAAGCGAAAGTGATTCTAGCTAGAACCTACGTCGACTTATAAGATAACAAAGTCATGGAAGTTATTCGGAGCGCCACCTTAAAGTGGCGCTCCTGAAATGTGACTTTTCAAAAAACGTTAGTTTGGGGCCAATTTTAGATACAAAATGGCAAGCTGGTGTAAAAGTATGCCTAAATATAAAAAATGAAGTTGATTGATACAAATTAGCGTTCACTGTAGACCAAACGTGAGTGGAATTTCGGCTTGCGATTTCTCTTCGCAAGTAAGTAGCTGTTGCACAATCAATAGCTCATTTTGCTCGCCTCAACGTGATCGAGCGGTCGCAAAAAGTCATTTTTGATGAATATGATTGATATATCGAAAAACACTAAAATCGCGATTTTTGAAAAACATAAATTTGGCTAAATTTTTTACATACTATCGATTTGCCAAAAATTAAATTTTGCGACCGCTCGAAGGTGACAAGGTGCATTTATGTGCCAAATTTTAACTTTTTTCGTTGAGCCAATTTTTTAAAATCGCAAGCCGAAAATTTGTACTCACACGCACTACATGTACTCACACGCACTGTATGTATATTTCTGTGTCATGCAGAAAGTATTGCGTTAGTTCACAAAAGAATTATACCACACTCAAGAAAACAGCAAAAATTTTTAATTACGTTTCAGTAAAACACAACTGCTAGTGTTTTTCAGCCTTTCAAATTCACTACATACGTGTAAATGCACTGGCTTATGAAGGCATTTCCGTGAAAATCTATTTTTCTTGACGAAATTTGCTCAAAATTTTTCAAAAAAATTTGGGGGGTGTGTGCAACACAAATGAAGGACTCCCCTCCTGACCACCTTTTTTTCTTCCCTTTTTTTGCCGCTTCCAAAGGCCACACCCCCCCCGAGCCCCCAGCGCCCCACACCCTGTCCGCCCTCCCCCAAACCCCTCTTTTTTTACACACCCTCCTCCCCCCCCTATTTTTTCTCCTTTTCCCTTTCCATTCCCTCTCCCTCTTTTTTTTTTTGCCTGCCCCCCCCCCCCTTTTTTTTCTTTTAAACCTCACTCTGTTTTTTTCTTTTTTTTTTTTTTTTTTTTATTTTCCATTATCCCACCCGTCTGCGCCACCGAAAAAAAAACCAAACCCAAACAAACAAACAAACAAACAAAAATGTTTACTCTACAACCGGACTAAGATTATTAGTAACAAAGGGGTATAAGCTTTATTAATACAAATACAGAATAATATGGAAAATAATGCAAAGGGGAAGTAGAGAGGGAGCGGGGACGACCATATATGGCCACCTAACCCCAACGCCCCCGGAGAAATTTTGAAAGATCAATCTGTTCAAGCTGTTTGCGGAATTCCTTAGACGATTTAGAATTAATAACATAATTAGGTAACTGATTCCAAAACTCGGGTACTCTATACACAAAAAAAGCAGAAGTGCTACAAAGCCTGCTATGAGGCAAAAATAGTTTTAAATTATTGCCCCGTACACCTGAATCTATGGCAAATGTGAAAAAGTCCGAGAAGTCTATATTTACCTGTTGGGTAATTATAGTATAAACTAAAACCAGATCGTATATGATGCGTCTTTCTTCGAGACTTTTTATTTTCAAAATTTTCAATCGTTCGGAATATTTAAGATCTTTAAGAAGAGGAATACGTCTTGTATAAGTTCGAAGAACACGCTCGATAATATCTATGTCTTTTAATAAGTAGGGTGACCAGATTGGGGTGCAGTATTCAAGGATAGGTCTTACGTATCTATTAAACATACCTATTAAAAATTCGGGACTTCGAGTATGGAAACAGCGATATATTTTAGCTCCGAGGTGTGATGCCTTTTTAGCAATTTGAGCACAATACTGCGATGTTTTCATATTCGAAGTTAAAGTTATACCTAAATCCTTAACCGAAAAAACAAACTCTAGCTGATGACTGCCAATAGAATACTGAGTAGGTAGGTTATCATGGGTGCCAAAATACAAAACCTGACACTTGTGTAGCGCCAAATTCAACTGCCATTGTTTGCACCATGAATACAACGCTTCGAGACTTTCCGCTAATTGATTACTAACAGCACCTTTTTCGCAAACATTGTATATTTTGGCATCATCGGCAAACAATTGCACAATGGAATTTGCCAAGTAGCTGGGTAGATCATTTACGTATAGAAGAAACAGCGTGGGCCCTAGAACAGTGCCTTGGGGGACACCGCTGACAACATTGACTGATTCCGATAAGGCAGTATTGACCTTAACAGACTGGGTTCTACCTGTTAAGAAATTTTTGATCCAACTGAGAATACTGCCAGATATGCCGTATGCTGACAACTTGTAAATTAGCTTAGGGTGTGAGACAGAGTCAAAGGCTTTTGCGAAATCGATATAAGCACAATGAACCACTTTCTTATTTTGTATAGCTTTGTGCCAGTCTGTGAGGGTACTGATAAGGTTTGTGAGGGTAGATTTACGTTTAGAAAAACCATGCTGAGCGGGATGAATTAGCTTATTGGAATCTAAGAAGGCATCAATGGCATCACGAATGATAGTTTCTAAAAGTTTACAGCAAACAGACGTCAAGCTTATTGGTCTATAATTTTCGGGGGAGCTATTGATGCCTTTACGCTTATATACAGGTACGACAGTAGCATGCTTCCATTGTACTGGTAAATCACCAGTAGCAACGGACAGACGGAAAATAGAAACAAGTGGTGAAGCAATAGACTCAGCAACATGCTTTAATAAATAAGGAGGTAGTCCGTCTGGGCCGGAAGAAAATTTATTGGGGAGATTTCTTAAATGACGGAGCACTATTGCTTCATCGATATCTATCGTTGTTAATTGAGATTGGGTCAGAGAAGGAAACATAGGTAGGGTACCGTTATCTCTGGTAAAAACTGAGCTGAATTGCTGGCTCAACAGGTGTGCCTTTGAGGTATTAGTAATAGCTATCTCGTTCGTTATTTGCGACCGTAAGATTGGGATATTATCCCGCGAAGCTAACTTAGAATTTATAAAAGAGTAAACGGTACGTATATTGCCACTATTCAGTACACGGTATTCATCACTACGAACCTCTAACCTTTGCTGATTTCTAGCTTCACGTGCAGCGGAACGATAAATATAAAGATCTGATGGGAGTTTTGAAGCCATATATGTTTTATGGGCTTTTTTCTTTTTCAGCCAAGCTTTGGTGACACTTTTTGACCATATCTTCTTTCCCTTTGTGCGGTTGATTCTAGGTACAAACAAATAGATAGCATAGTCCATTATATCAACGAAAGTTTGCCACATATCGGACACAGACAAAGAATGAAACAAATGCACCCAGTCTATTGAGTCCAGAAAACAAGACATTCCATTAAAATCAGTTTGCGTAAATTTTAAAAAAGTATCAGTATGATTTTTTAGATTAAAAGTTTCAGAATTAAGTCCAAACTGCAGTGAATTATGATCACTTGTAGAGAACGGGGGGTTTACTTTTAAATCACTAACCAATTGTTCATCACAGACGAAAATTAAATCTAACAAATTTGACATTCTAGTGGGAAAATTATTAATCTGACACAAACCTAATTCATTCGCAAATTCAACATATTTAGTCCCAATAGGTGTAGAAGCAGTGTGCAAATGCCAGTTTACCTGAGGGAGATTGAAATCACCAATCAGCAAAAAATTAACTGACGTTGAAAATTCATGTTTTAAAAAATTCAACAAATTTTCATTAGCTGTCAGAGGACTTTGAGGGGAACGGTAAACCAAACCAAGTTTTAGAGTCTGAGTTTTCATTTGCAAATTTAAGATTAAACATTCAATCAAGTCTCTCTTGAAGGTGCAAGTTTTAGTAACAGCAACTGTATTTAGTACCAAAACTGCAACTCCCCCATGCTTGCGATTTGCACGATCGCACCTATACACAGTGTAATGTTCTGAATAAGGAAAGATTGTATCGTCAAACGAATCATCGAGCCAAGTTTCAGTTATTGCTATAATATGAAGCGGGTCTTGGTCTAGAGATTGTGATATTTCACATTGTAATTCAGAAAACTTATTAGAGAGACATTGAGCATTGAAATACCAAAAATTGGTTTTACAAAATTTACCAGGGGTGAAATAAGAAGGTTCTTTTGAGACTGGGTTAGGTGGCGATGTTAGTTTGACAATACAATTTTACCATTCACGATTTTTACATTTTCACCGTTATTTTTGCGTGACTCCAGCTCGGCTCTTAGTTTCCGCCTGGATTCACGCTCTGCAAATGTCAAATCGGGTCGCACCCACGAACTGCCAAGACCGAACAAATCCCGGACATCCTGAAAACCAGAGAGAAATTTCCTACGGGTCTCAGTATTTCTGAATCTGATTTTCAGGATGGGTGGGTGTCCGTTTCTCCTAGCAGCCGCGACTCCGTCCCGAAACGTATCGACAATCACATCACGATTCAAACCATCAATATTATCAGCAATTTGACAGATAATGTCATGATCATTTGTTGGCGTATTATCCGTCGATTTTGTTGGCAAACCACACATAACTAGATTCAGTTTTTTTCCTTCGGCTTCAACAGCCTGTTGAACAGTGGCGGTAGCAATCTCTTGCATCTGAGGTAAAAGCTTTGGCAGTAAATTGTCAATGACACGTTCGACGATTTCAGCAATTAAATGTGATTGAGCAAGCACAGGCTGAGAATGGGGCATCGTAATATTCGAAATAAATTTGCAATTACTGTCACAAGATTCGCAAGCCCAGTGAAATCCATTCAGCCCACAGATATTATCAAAAAATTCATCAGTCCAACCCAAGCAAGTAGAATGGGCCCACTTATGGCATGATTCGCATTCAATGCAGTTTAAGCCGTTTTCGATATTTTTGTTGCAAATGATACACGGGTAAAGAGTCACCGAGGATGACGAATGGGAAATAGGTTTAGGGACAGTAGGGGGAACCTTCGGAGTCTGTTTGGCTTTGGAACCAGTTAGCCCAGGGCTTTGAGAAATCTGTTTATATTTCGGTGGCATATTGCAAGTGCAGTCTTTCGAAGGATCAAGTAAAATCCGGTAAATTGTATATAAAGTCCAAAAAACAAAGATCAATAAATCGGCAGGCGGAGGGAGTATATACCGCCAAAGCCTGAAACAACCATAGATTCAGGTCACATACGGATGCGTCGAGCGAATAATAAGTGAACGACCGCAGTGACCTGAATCAAATGGGTTAAAACCTTAAATCAAATGGGTTATGTTCTTTCTTTCATTGTGCAAATTTTCAACTCAATCGCAAACGGCAGCCGGGACCCAGGTCCAAAAAAAGTAGTCGATTTCGCTACGCAAAAATATAAGGTTTGCCCACACGTTTCACTTTTTCAAAAATTAGACCTTTCCTAGGACTGCATATTTCCGTTGAAAAAGTTACAGAAAGCCATACTCAATTTTTTAAGAAATTAAATCAAAATTTTGACATTTTCGAAGATTTATCAGCTTTGTAGGTTTTTTATTTTTGATTTGCTATTTTCACGGCTAAATAACTCAGCAAAACTTCAACGTATTCTTAAGTTTAATACATCAATTTAAAGCTAAGAAACCGCATATTTCATTTTATATGGAAACAAAAATTTTTTTTGCTACGGCTACAAAATTGTCCAAAAAATTGAAAAATTTTTTTATCACAATATGCACATCAAATGAAAGCTATTTTCATTCTGAACAACTTTCCTTCAAGACATTATGGTCAAAAATGTCGCTGAAAAAAATTAAACGCCAAAGTCGGTTCCCCTGAGCGCCACCAATTGCGTTTTTAGGTGTTTTTTTAAACTACCATAACTGCACTTAACCTCAACAAAAACTAGAGCGGTCTTTTTTTACATTTTTTTACACCTTCTAGCTTTAAAAAAACCAATATTTAAAAGCAGATTATCTTTTGCAACTTTACTGCTGCAACAATCAGTTGAATACACCCCATCCGAGGTTTTTTTGACTAAGGCGACAGTTTGACAGTTTTTTTGCGCCACAGTTATGAAACTCAAGATCAGCCAACAACTACAAAACTTTTGCAGTTATGCACTGACATCATATCCCCACCCGTTTTTTTGATATAGTTGATAAGTCGTTTTTACGTTGAGAAAATGACATTTTTGTGCAAAAATCACGTAATCTGACTTTTCTCTAAAATTTGGAAAAAAACGGGTGGGGATACTTTCCTAAAGATAATGTGGTTAAAGTTTCGAAGCCGTAGTCCGTTTTTAGCTTGAGTTCTGTGGGCGCAAAAATTACACTGAAATGTCAAAAACCACGAAAACGACATTACCCCCTTAAGGGGGTAATTGCGTTTTTAGGTGTTTTTTTAAAAGGCCATAGCTCAGCGTTTACAGATTCAAATCACAAGCGGTCTTTTGCATTAGGTAGAACAATATCTTTCCTAAATGTATGCCATGCCTTGAAATTTAACCTGTGATTTTCTTTCCAGTATAAGCGACTAAAGAAAGGTCTTTTCTAAAATATTAAAATTTTTTACAAAAAGTTTGCGCCACAGCTCTGAATCATACGATTACCTGTTGGGGCTGAAAGTTGGTAAGGTTTTTGACATGTTTAAAATCCCCAGGCATGTCCCCCACTTTTTTAATAACTAGTCAAGTTACTGAGAAAATAGCTGAAAAGCAAACGCACCGAAAATTCAAGATATTTTCTTGTAATTAAAACCCTCTAAAAATGTCCACAGGTGAAATTTCAAAAAACTGAGAGACATGCCTGGGGATTTTGACCTTTACAATACTGTCCCAAAAATTTATGCTCAGGCGTCACTTATAACTTGAGTACTGGTGGCGCAAAGTTTACATAGAAATCACAAAAACCTCGAAAACGCAACTACCACCTTAAATGCAGTTGGGGGGGGGAATAGTGGACCTATTTTTTTGAGTAGAGCACCTTGGGGGAAGCATTTTTGCTTCAAGACACCCTATTTCATTTTTTGGATTTTCTGAGCTACGACCCCCCGAAATCTGAACCCTCAGTGAGGGACGTGTTCGCATTTTTTTTCTAAAGCTCTTGTTTTTACCATTGTAATCGTGTCTAAATGCTGTCAGATTATTGGTTACAATTTTGTAGAATCAAAACAAAGGCTCTTTGACCGGGTTCCTGCCGAAAAATTGGCCAAATTCGCCTGAAACGTCCAATTTTTGAGCAAATTCAAACTTGGCCTTAATTTAGGCTTGGGCTTAGGCTTAGGCTTAGGGCTTAGGCTTAGTATCAGGCTTAGGCTTAGGTTCAGGCTTAGGCTCAGGCTTTGGCAATAAAAAATAGAAATTTTCAGAAAAAATCCTGCCAGCTTAGCCTAGAGAATCCTGCCAACTAAGCCTAGACGATGCCTTAAAACATCATAACGCACTCAAAACTATCCAAAAACAAAGATTATAGCCCTTTTTGGCTTCGAACTTTGCTTCCTACGTTCACTTCCAAAAACACTGGAAATGCAATTTTCAAGGGGTCATAGCTCAGAAAATTCAAATTTGTGGATAGGGGTTCTATTACAAAAAATGCTTCCCTCAAAGTGCTCTACTCTAAAAAATAGGTCCACTATTCACCCCCAAC
>JASANF010011508.1:0-49817 GCA_030248245.1 Trissonchulus sp. WLG1_4
ATCAGCTTGGGCCAATTTTCCCCTAAAGTAAACGACCTCAATCGAAGTTTTTATTTATACTAATCTATTGTTCCCGGTTGTTTTTAAAAAAGCATTTTTTAAATAAATTTAAAAATTTAAAACTAACAAAAAGTTTGTTTTACAACTCTTCAAAATATCCCCACTTTTATCATAGTAACACTTACCACAAACTGTTGAGCTGGAGTTTTGCTATTGCTCGTCTGCCCGGGTTGATCCCGATTTTGCTATGTTCAACCGCGATCCCTTGATTTTGACATTCGAGAATGAATGTCTCCTGTTTTGTCACACAAGTTAGGCAGCCATCACAGGAACTGGCACATGATGTATTGTCGCAGTGGGCTTCCGGTGGATATCCTATAACACAGCAATGCAATTGATTTTTTTAGTTTCCTACGAAGGTCCTAAAAGAGCAATGCAATATACTTTTCCTTAAATTTGTCACATAATAGAAGTACTTTTTTATTTTTAATCTAATACATTTAACTTCTTTAACATCTATCATGCTTATGATTGGCGTAAGTACAAAAAATTTACCTTTTTACATAGATTTTTTTGTTAATTTTACTATTTATTGTTTATCAAAAGTCATTTTACCACACGCGGGGAAAAAGTCTAAAACGAGAAATTGTCTTGCCAGAAGCTTCAATTTTTTGTTTCATCATGTCTTGAATGTACTGCTGAAAGACGTGGTTAGAAGGTTTATAGGACCAGCACTCATAGACTGTTTTCATGCGGTATCCATGTTCCAAGGCATGCTGCAGCTCAGATGACGGCCATACCCCGTGCAGACACCGGTCGTCGTCAGAATGAGTGCAAGTGTGGGCCTGCTTATTGGTGGCGCATGTAGCGCAGAGTGGAAAGAGCAATTTGCCATCGATTCTAAAAATAAACAACATATCAAATGTTCGCTAAAATCTGTAGAGCACTAAAAAACTCAGTTACATTCGTTGTTGTAACAGTTTCACTAAAAACAGTACCGCAAATTCAGTCCACGATTCCTTGTTGTATTGGTAAAGATTGTAAATCGCTTTTCAGTGTTACTAAACGAGTGCTGGATGTAAGTAAAATGAAAGTAAAAAAAGCCAACATAACATAATCAGAATATCATGACAAAAACTTACTTTACTGGTAAAACTGGAAAAAGCAAGTCGACAGGCGGGTAGACGCTGGCTTTGATCAATCCGAAGTACTTTTCACATGTCGCAGCAGTAAAATTTGAACCCTGCGGTAGATCCTTAGCTAGAATAACTTTTGGGTGTCCTGTTGGGTAGGCAAAAACACCACCGTCTGCATCAATACCCTTCATGACGTAGGGGTACAAACTAGTAACATCTATGTATGACATGTGTGTTCCTGCAATTAGTTCATCTTGGGACAACTCTACTAATAATCTATGCGGAGATGTACGACCACCATACAATCCTGATCTTGGCAAAATTGGGTTTTTAAAAAATTGCCATAATTTGTCATTATTCCAAAAAGATGCAAATGCTTTATCAGATTTAAGAAGTTGGTTAATGGTATGTTCCCAAACCATGTCTACGCTATAACCAGCTGTCGTTAAAGTTTTGTGCTTGTGTATTGTTTCCAGGTATACGTCCTGGTGAGGTCGCTTAATTTGTGGATGCATGGCCGATCGATTGGGATAGCATTCAGGACATCTGCAACATTATTGTTTATGTAAACAAGACGTAGGTATGAATTGTCTTAAAAGATGCAATACTAGCATGGTATACGTTTTTGTGGCTACGCCATGTTGAGATAATTCAACTTGGGTTGTTTGGTTATGCACAATTTTAGTGTAACCATGACCTAACTAACTAGCAGTAATCTGCGACAAGATAAATTCTAATATTTTATAATAAATTGTATCGTCATTGAAGAAATCAACAAAAGTCAAGAATAAACGTACGAGTGATAAAAACATCCCAGAACGCTGATGATTTTCTTTTCAGATTGAACATAACCATCGACTGGCAATCCGGCTATCATAATCTCTTTATGAGTGTTACCGGCGTGTTGAATCTTTATTTTGTCTTTTAGTTCAAGATATTCCAAGTATTTTATAGCTACCAATGAGTTATAGCGTCTAGGGTCTGCATACCCAAGAGGTGGGGTTAATCCTATCAAGTTTGCGGTCATCTTTTCAGCTCGGTAAATCAATGAGCACATATTTGGAAGTGTCATAGCATGCTGCAGTGGATCTATTTTTGACTCTTTTATAGAAATTGTTCGAAATTCACACATTGCTTTTCGCAAAATGTTCACGTCGTTTTCGCAATACCTATAACGAAAAATTTGCGCAGATAAAGGTAAATTGAAAGAAAAAATTCATTTCTGTAAATCACGTTTACACGTTTTAAAAAACGTTACCGTAGATAAATTTTAAGTATGGTATAGCGTGATACAGTAAATAAGAATTTAATATAGTATAGTAGATAAAAATTTAGTGCAATATAGTATAGTAGATAAAAATTTAGTGCAATATAGTATAGTAATGTCTAAATTTTTTCTAAACAACGTTTATGTCAAGTGTACACAATCGCTTACAACATACCGTAGTGCTTCGGCTTGAAAACAAAACGTTTTTGATTGTTGCGCATCAAACCATTGACGAAATTGCAAAACGGTTTCGTTAGTTTTGAAGTTTGTGGTGTCGTAAAACTCTATAGATGGCCACCGTCCCCTGTATGACCAATTTTCGGGCGTGTTTGCAAATTTGTACGGAAAATACCCCTCAAACAAAAATATTTTCTAATTAAAATTATGTAATAAAAAAACTGTTATGAAATTGTCTTACAGTCATTTTTAACCATGTACGACCTTTTGGAAAATAATAAGTCGTTGAAAATGTAAACTTGAAATGTCGAAAGTTATGTACAAAAATACGTAGAACTAATTCAATTTCAAATCATTCATACTGTTGAAATTTTTACCTTAGCTTCGTCCCGCAGTCCAAACATTGCTGGTAGTTTTGCCAGTGGTAAAGGGAGAAACATGTAAGAGTCTTTGAATTTTATTTTATCGATCTCCATAGAAATTAATTTACATCCATTAGCCAAAATTCTTGGTGTTATCCCTCTTTCTAAACAATGTTTTAAAATAAACCAGTGATCAAATTTTCCTCCATTGTGCGCGAAAACAATAGCTTCTTTTTTACTGAATAACCATTGGCAAAACTGAGCAGTGGCCGATTGTCCCCAAAAAACTTGTTGACGGGTCTGGCAAAGATCACAGTGAAGTTGGTCGTTGTCGATACACTGGTGACACACAGTTTGTGCCACAATAAGATATGGTTCTAAAGTCTTGTTCGGTAATACATAAGTTTCGACGTCATAGAAAACATAAGTAAAATTATCTTTGCTAAGTAGCGAGTGGTTTGGTGGCTGAATGAAACAAAGATGTCCATAGCTTACTGTTTCTTTACAGTTACGACATTTAAATTTTCCACAAATGTGCTTTTTTTCAACTTCGACCCTTTTTATCCTTTTACGGCACTTTTCACACTTTTTAAAATTGGCACAAACACCATTGTTTTCATGCGTTGTAAAACAAAGCCTGTTGAAAAATTTTAAATTACACTTTGCACACAATATTGGATCTGGGGGCAAAAGCAAACACTGATATCCCCAGCAGCTTCCGCATTTTTTCTTACACGTATGGCGATGAGAATAAGCTAAACCACACGTGTCACAGACTTTGCGCTTATTGTGGAATGCTGCATAGTTGACAATAAGACGAAAATGATTATTATGCAAGTAAAGAGCCAAACTTTTTGTAGCAGATCCTTTAGCGTCAAAAATAATAGCATTTCCGCTGTCAGATTCCAAAATTTTAAGTTTAATTTTATAGTGTTTCAACAGAAAAGTTGACATGCGCTCCCATTCGTTTATACCAGCAGGTTTGTCGAATTCTATTCCAGATTTTTGACAAATCTGCATTGCAGTATGTTTCAAAAAGATATTGTTAATTGGTTTTTTCCACCATCTGCATTTTTGAATATCTCCTTTAACGGTATGTCGTAAAATTCCGGCAGCAATACACCTTGAAAAACAGCTATTATCGTTATTCTGCGGATCCCAAATAGATTTTTTTTACGTAAAAAAGTTTCGACGGTGTCCGTTTGACTTGGACGCAGTCTGCCAGACCCTTCTGGTAGGTCTATATTACGTAGAGTAAAAGAAATTTCTCCTGCGGCACCGAAGCTTTCATTGGAAGGTAGCAAATTTTCAACTTTTTGAATGATGGCATCATTCGTATACTCCGTATTTAAAGTTAACGGAGTGTTTACAGGAAACGAAAGTGTTTCTGAAAGTATACAGGTTTGAACCATTTGCTTTTTGTTTCGATCAAAATGTTTTTCTGTAACATCGTTCAATACTGTACGCATAACTTCCAATAGCAGACCTTGACTGGCAAGTTCCATACCTTTCTTCGACAAATTAAGTTTAATTTCGGTTTCGGTGGCTTTAAAACGTTTATTATAACGGGTGTGCTGATTTCCAACATCATACAAACCCTCGGCAATGTGCGTTTTTTCTGAAGTTTCAGTTTCGGGTGGAGTACTTTCTGCAACATGTTCAGGAAAAATGGACTGACCTCTTTCAGCATGCTGCTTACTGATGTGTCGTTTAAGAGAATATTTGTAGAGAGTTTGAAATGGACAGTATGGACAGTTGTACAGTGGATGTTGCGTATGCTGATGCTGGCTGTGTTTGCGGAGCGTGGCTTGGTTAGAAAATGATTTGCCGCATTGCTCGCAGACAGTCATTTTCTCACTAGAATAAGCAACAGGTAAACGTAGTTGTAGATGCCCCCACTAAGCTCAAAGGTACATAACAGTAAACCTTCAAACTATTGAAAACTATGGTATTACTAATGAGTAGTAAATGCACAGCTGCTTATGGCTTGAATGAGAATAATTACCTGGATCTCAAAACTATGCATTGTAGCAGATTTACGTTAGTAGAGTTCACTAAAAAAATATTGAGACAATATTCGTTAACATATAGCTATAATAGGTTAGTATTGAAATGACCTATGTACAAACGACTATTTTTGACTAACTTCAACTGCCAATGATTTCGAAAATATGAGTCCTATGGCTTTCAAACTAGGCCTCGACCTATTCAGGGTAAAGTACTCTTACCACATGAAAGCATTAACATATGGTCTGAATATAGCGTCTATTATAATCTAGCCTTGAAACCCTATGAAGATGTACAAGGCACTATTTTGACTAACTTCAACTGCTAATGATTTCGAAAATACGAGTCCTATGGCTTTCAAACTAGGCCTCGACCTATTCAGGGTAAAGTACTCTTACCACATGAAAGCATTAACATATGGTCTGAATATAGCGTCTATTATAATCTAGCCTTGAAACCGTATGAAGGTGTACAAGCCACTATTTTGACTAACTTCAACTCCTAATGATTTCGAAAATATGAGTCCTATGGCTTTCAAATTAGGCCTCGACTTATTCAGGGTAAAGTACTCTTACCATATGAAAGCATTAACATATGGTCTGAATATAGCGTCTATTATAATCTAGCCTTGAAACCGTATGAAGGTGTACAAGCGACTACTTCGACTAACTTCAACTGCTAATGATTTCGAAAATATGAGTCCTATGGCTTTCAAACTAGGCCTCGACCTATTCAGGGTAAAGTACTCTTACCACATAAAAGCATTAACATATGGTCTGAATATAGCGTCTATTATAATCTAGCCTTGAAACCGTATGAAGATGTACAAGCGACTATTTTGAGTATGTCAAATTTTTGACTAAGTTCAGATTCCTGAAACTTTTCAAATTATGAATTAAAAATTTTCAAATTTATGCTGTGTAGTAGATTTACGTTAGCAGAATTACTTGAGAAAATACTGAGACCATAGTTGCTAACATATAGATATAATGAGTTATTTTTGAAATGACCTACGTACTTGAAATAGTCACTGTCAAATTTTGACTAAGTTAAGATTCCTGAAACTTTTCAAATTATGAATTAAAAATTTTCAAATTT
The DNA here is from genome assembly GCA_030248245.1 of Trissonchulus sp. WLG1_4. Taxonomy (NCBI): domain Eukaryota; kingdom Metazoa; phylum Nematoda; class Enoplea; order Enoplida; family Ironidae; genus Trissonchulus; species Trissonchulus sp. WLG1_4. The sequence goes on from JASANF010011508.1 coordinate 6,048, forward strand.
ATGCTGTGTAGTAGATTTACGTTAGCAGAATTACTTGAGAAAATACTGAGACCATAGTTGCTAACATATAGATATAATGAGTTAGTTTTGAAATGACCTACGTACTTGAAATAGTCACTGTCAAATTTTGACTAAGTTAAGATTCCTGAAACTTTTCAAATTATGAATGGAAAATTTTCAAATTTATACTGTATAGTAGATTTACATTAGTAAAGTCAGTTGGCAAAATATTGAGACGATAGTTGCTAATAGATACATATAATAGGTTAGTATGGAAATAACCTACGTACTTGAAATAGTCACTAAAAGTGTAAAATTTAATCATAACAAGTTTCGTTTAGTATGTGTACTCTCAAAAAATGTTACTCCTTATGGTTTAATATAAGCTATTTACTTGCTGCTACTTGTAGTTGCAAGGAGAGCGGGATAATTTTATAGAATCACTGCTGCTTGTAGGCTGCAGTTATAGGTAGATCACCGAAACTTCTCGTTAAAATTGTCAAAAGCCTATGTATATCCTCAGAAACATAACTACAACAGGTTTTATTTAAATAAGCATGTGCAGTGAAAATTCTAGGCCTCACTAAAATAGTACTTAGTATTTTATACTCCTGCGCTATTTTGAAAGTTTTAATTTTTTAGTCGATTTTCAAAACTAAATGTTAATAAAAAGACTGTGAATAAAGTGAAGATATACCCAGTAAGACATAACTGGAACAGGTTTTAATTACGGGTGTGAAGTGGTAACCTCCAATTGCAGAGACACGGAACCACTATACACAAAAATTTTTACAGAAAAATATACGCTAATGAAAATAAGATTAATATTTTTAACCTTATTTTCATTTTTTTTAACCTTTGGTTTGAGGGTGGTGAGCACGGGATGAGCAGCACCGTAGGAGCAGGACAGCACGGTGCAGCAGAACAGCAGGCGGAGTCCCCTCAGGCTGCAGCAGACCCGTCAATAGGGAAGGCAGGCCGGAGTACAGCAAAGCGGCAGGGAAATAGCAATATGTCAGGAGCAAGGCAGGCGGGTGGGTAGACCGGCAGTCAGGGTGGCAGTCAGGGCAAATAATAGAAGGCAGTAATAGGCTTCAGCATTCAGCAAGGCATAGATAAATTTCAGTCAGCAGACGAAAGGCAGAATGAACAAACCTAAGTTTCGGGGGGTTTTTATAGAGCCGAAAATATGGGCCAGTGATTTCGACCGTTTGAAATTGGGTTGTAAAATTAGGTTGCACATCGAAAATTTACTGTGTATTTTATATAATTAAATTTCATTTTTAGCTTTGGGCATCTTCATATTTGGAACAAGGGTTCTATTTTCCGCTTAAGGGATCGTTATATTTGGAACAAAAGAACTGAATTTGGAACAACTTTCTGTCAGTAAACCACTGTACCTATACATGTGACTAGTTTTAATTAAAATTTCAAAATTGTTATGTCCAGTCAGCGCAAAAAAGTTAAGATTTCAAAATTTTTCTACAAATTTTCTGACTAGTTTAAGTCATCCCTGTAGGGCATTTATAAAGAAAATCAACTTACGTATGTTTGGAACAACATAGTTTGACAGACATGTCAAATTACAAATTTACTATCTTTAGACAGGTTACGTACTTAGAAACAAGAAAATTTGACAAATTTGTCAAATTACTGTAGGCCATTTAACTACTTAGAAACAAGATTACTCGATGTCAAAACATGACATATCTGTCAAGTTGATTGACAATAAGAAAATTCAGCAATAAAATTACGTACAAAAGTAGACAAAAAAACCGGTTCTCAGTGGGTCCACATCGCAACAAGTGGAGCACCCTATGTTTACGTGCATTAAGTGTCCCTAAAGTGGTACCCTTTCATCACATATTTTCATTTTCTGGCTCACAGCAATTTTTTTTAATGCGGTTGTGGTGATTTTATTTTCTGTGGTTTGACTTTAGTGGCAGTTTCTCCTGTTATTGGCTCAAGGGGGTAGGCCATGTTGTGCTCCAGAAAAATTGACATCAACTGGTGCAAGTGAAAACTTGAAATGTTTATTTGAGTTATTCAATTTTATTGTTTGCCATATTTTCATTTTCTGGCTCACAGCAATTTTTTTTAATGCGGTTGTGGTGATTTTATTTTCTGTGGTTTGACTTTAGTGGCAGTTTCTCCTGTTATTGGCTCAAGGGGGTCTTTTGTTACTTGTTAAATTTCTGTGGAATAAATTGGCTTTCTAGCTTGATAGCTTTTGGAAGGAAGGAAATTCACGCAATTTTATCAAGCTTGTGGTCTGTTTTGTGCGTTGATGTTTCGTGGCCTTTTTTTCTTAAAGCCTGAGCCTCTGGAACAATTTTCTTTTTTAAGTCCTGCCGCCTTGGTTACTTTGTTTGGTTTTGTTAGATAAAGATTGAGTTATTATAACGTCTTGGAAGTTTTATGCTGTTTATATGCTCCCTAAAAGCTATACACATACGAATATGCATTAATTTTAACCAGCCACCGCCACTGCTTTGATTTCGATTATTTCGGCTTCAGTTTTTGAAAATTTTATTTTAACAATTTCTTTCTTGAATTTAGGTGGGCTCGGATACGCTAGAAGAACATGCTGGGGAGGATGAAGAATACTAATTAGCCACCGCCGCGCAAATTAGGCAAGAAAAAATAGGGATAGTTTTGGGGCGGTGACTGGCTTGATGATTAGTTTTTGTCAATTTGCATGTTTTTCTTTTTTTGACATTTTGTTTGTGATTTTGAAATTCGTTGTTTGTGGTGCTTTGAGAGTTGCGTCGACCGCGATTATTTTTATGTAATTTTACGAAGTCTTTTTTTTTGTTTGGCATGTTTTCAATGTAAGTGCTCAGCATTTCCAAGAAACCTACCTGGCCAAATAAACCCAGCCCACCTTTTGCATACAGAGTGGCTAAGGTCACTTTCAGACCGTATCCAAAAATTACGTGTCCTTGAGAACACAACTTTGGCCAAATCGTTGCGTCTAACTATTTGCATACGAGTTTTACTTGACCTAAACTTTCTTTCAAAAAAGTGGCTCATTTGGCCGTGTAGTTTTCTTAAAGCTGCTTAAGGACAAATTGATAGGGACAAGGATAAGGACGAGTATGAACCGGGCTTAAGGGGTCAAATTAATATTCTTGAGACCACTCTGTAATAAATAAGCTCAGCCGAGCGTGATAGTAATTTCTTTGGCCACATTTGAGCAAATTTTATACCCATGGCTCTTCTGAGCAGTTACTGTTTCGTGCCACTATGAATGCCGCTTATATATTCTGATCTGTGCTGCATATAATATTTTGGTTTGTATTTTTTTCAGGTTGGTCTCGATGTTGAAGAAGATGCAGCCGGTGCTGAAGAGTATTAAAAATTTCTAGCTTTTTTAAGATGTGCTTCCAAACTGCAAATTTTACTCACGTTCATGCTTTACTCGTACTTTGTCAATAAAACTGCTTTTGTATGTGTGTGTGGGCACAGCAGTGTTGTTTTTCATGGCCTTGGCTAGACTAAAGGCTGCATATAATGCGTGCCACTCTGACGGACGTATATAACGCACATAACTTATAGTGAGTGCGTATAACATGTGCATTATATGCGTTTACTGGCTATATATATGCAAGTTATATGTGTATATTGGAGTGGTAGGGCTTGGTACTGAACATAATACGCTCCGCAGCTGACGCGCTAGGGTAAGGCTCGGTAGTAAATTCTGTTTGATGAGTCACCGAAATTTAATGTTGGTGATACGCACCGCTTGTTATTCATATGTACTATTCAGTATTCACACGTCCAATTTCAAATGTGCTAGCTTATCAGCTCTTTAGCAAAGGATAGGTGTTTCGTTTCCTTTAAAAAGCAAATTGTTGCCCGGTTCGTGGAAAATTTCCATTAGCTGCCTTTAAGCTTGGATCAGCTTAAGGATTGTTCTTAAAGCCCGGTTCATACTTGTCCTTTAAGCCCGGTTCATACTCGTCCTTTTCCTTGTCCCTATCGTTTTGTCCTTAAGCGATTCCAAGTAAACTGCCTGGCCAAATAAGCCAACTTTTCACATGAATAAAGCTTGGGTCACTTGCAAATAGTATGCAAAAAATTCGCCAGAACGCTTGTGTCAATTATTCACTGTAGCTGACCAAAATTTGTCCTTGTCCCTGTCCTTGTGTCCTTAAGGACAAGTATGAACCGGGCTTAAGGGTGTAAGGACAAGGACAAGGACAAATTTCGATCAACTGCAGTGACGAATTTACCAAAGCATTTGGGCTAATTTTTTGCATACGATCTGGATGTGACCCAGACTTGCCTCAAGGTAAATATCAACTCTAGTGGTTAAGTAGTTTTCTTGGAATCGCTCAAGGACAAAATGATAGGGACAAGGACGAGTATGAACCGGGCTTTAGGCAGCCACCAGGACTGTCCCTGTGTCCATCAGCAACGTTAAAAACTGTTCAACTTCGTAAGCAAAGCAAACCTTATCGGCTAAGTAAATTACAAATTCCGGACTGGTGGGGGAAATAACAGAAAAGACCCAAATTTAGAAGAGTTCTAGCTCTTAGAATTATCAGGAAGATTGTTAATTCTTTGCAGTCTCTGCTCGTGATAATGACTCTTGCCTATTTGTAAAGAGACTGCCACTACTCCACATTTGTTAAGGACAAGTCGACGCCTTAAGCCCGGTTCGTACTTGTCCTTAAGGACACAGGGACAAGGACAATTTTTGGTCAGCTACTGTGAACAATTGACACAAGCGTTTCGGCTAATTTTTTGTATACGATCTGCAAGTGACCCCCCCCAAAAGTAATCATGCGAAAAGTTGGCTTATTTGGCCAGGCAGTTTTCTTGGAATCGCTTAAGGACAAAACAACAGGGACAAGGATAAGGACGAGTATGAACCGGGCTTTAGGATGAAAAGGGGCTATCATGTACGTATCCATTTCTGCTCGGAATTAGATAGCTGGGAACTGGTACCTTTGCACACATTATGTGAAAGAATCCGATCCGAAATCGAGTAGTGATGGAAAAAGTCCTAAGTGAGAGCTCTGAATTTTGCAGTATATATTTTTTAGACAGTTGTCATCATGCCAATTCTACTGCAGACGTTTGCAGCATACGGTATGCTTTCCTTGCATAGGTTCGTCTAGGCAGTTTTTCCTCCTTTTCTTAAAATTTTAAAACGTCACATAGGAGGTTTTCTACCTAGGCCGTCGAAGTATATGAACAAGGTTTAGGAGTCATCACCCCGGTTCATAGTGCACAGACAGAAACAAGGACAAATTTTAGTCAGCTGCTGTGGTGAATTGACGCAAGCGTTTTTGCTATTTTTTGCCAGAGGTTAGGGGACTGTAGCTCAACTTTACAAGGCTCACCATTTGTCACTGATTTGTACTTATTCATCATATAAATTCATTACGAATCATCCGATTTTGCACCTACAATTGTTTGCTTAGCTCGAGCAACAGGAACAGACCCCTGCAAGTGAAATTAGGGATGTGAGTGGTCGGAAAATTTCCGGAAATTTTCGGAAATTTCCGAAGCAATCTTTCCGGAAATTTCTTACCCGAAAATTTTGAGAAATTTCCGGAAGTTTTCGGAAATTTCCGGCATACATTGGTGTTATTTAATAATTTTTTAATCAAATTTAAATAAGTATATTTAATTTTAGAAGCAAAATTTTATGATGACAATTTTATATAATTTATACAATATTAAAATTTTGATGTAATTAATCTCATGAAGCAGTGCTTGCAAGCAAGCCAAGCAAGCGCACAATTTGAATTTTTTCTGTCAAAAATGGTTTTGTTAATTTTCATGTATCTTGTTGCACAAAAACCTGCTATAAGGAAACGGCCGTGTTTGTTTGAAGCTTCATGTGCATAGCTTGATTAGAATGTTTTGTTGAGTGTTCTGTTCAGTTTTTAAGTGTAGGTATATAACCCTTTCATGCCCAGAGGATCACGGGAGATACCACATGGTGAACTACCACTACCATATCTGGGGCTATGCAATTTTTATTAACTACGGCAGGCCCACAGTTGCTGTGTTCATACTCTAGGGTGAGTTACCGTATTACCTCGAATAAAGCCCCGGGCTTGAATAAAGCCCCAGCCTTGAATAAAGCCCCAGGGAAGAGGCTCACGAAATTATAAAGCCCCAGCCTTGAATAAAACCCCAAGGGTTCAAGTGTAACATTTAGGTAACATAATGATTGCCTTATACTGCTTCAAAAAATAATAGGAAAGCAAAGATTCACATACTAATCTGACACTAATCCTACAGGTGGGCTAGCTAGGTATGCAGAAGCGCTTTGCACTGAAAAATTTCCGTTTCGTAGTCACTTTTCCACTGTAGAAGGAACAAAAATTGTGAGAAAGGCACCCTTCAGAAAACTGACGAAAAAATAAAGGCCCGGCCTTGAATAAAGCCCCAGCCTCGAATAAAGCCCCAGGTAAGGCTTCCACGAAACAATAAAGCCCCAGGGGCTTTATTCGAGGTAATACGGTACATACATATGCCTGAGCGATGGCTCAAATTTTTATAAATTCTCGACTTTGAGGGCTTATAACTCATAAACGGTGCGTCCTAGACCCTCAATCGACTGGTGTTTTGCTCGCCATTTATCACTCTGTCGAATGGTGGTTTCGCGATCTCTAAGGTGTCGGAATGAGGCTGAGCCAGTGATACTCTGGGCATTACAGGGTTAACTACCTTTAATTAAAGCTTTAGGTTAATTAAATTAAATTAATTTAAAATAAATTAAATACAAAATAGCTTAATTTTGCTGTGTCTTAGTGTCCCGATAATTCCTACAAAACATTAAGAAAATTATCAAAAAAATTTAAAAATATTTCAATTATTTGAAAAATTTTCGGAAATATTCGGAAATTTTTGGAAATTTCCGGAAATTTCCGAAAATTTCCTCAAAAGTCAAATTTCCGTCTTTCCGGAAATTTCCGGCCGAAGAAAATTTCCGGAAATTTCCCAACCCTAAGTGAAATTCATGCAAAAAGGTTGGCTTGCTTTCTATGTAGGTGAGGTCGTCTGGGCAGTTTTCTTGGAATCGCGAAACTAAAGGACAGAATTATTGGGACAAGGACGAGTATATATATGAACTATACATAAGGACATGGGGGGGTTTGCCCCCCCCCCCTAAAATCGGCTCAGTCACACAAAAACTTGACGTGGCTGCACATGACGTGTGGTATATAAATCGGATCTTAAAACGCCGAGAGAGTTTACGTATGTGCATGCTTGGAAATGCACGTGCGAGCTCAACGTGAGCGGTTCAGTTCTTTGGAGATTCCATGGCAATCGCAAACCATCACGCCCGGTTCCCAGTATTCCTTGAAGACTGTCCCTGTTCTCAAGGTTTACGTCATTGAAGATTGACATACTTTATCCCTAAAGCCCGGTTCATACTTGTCCTTGTCCCTGCGGTTTTGTCCTTAAGCGATTCCAAGAAAACTACCTAGCTAATTGAGTTGATGTTTCCCTTGAGGCAAGTCTGGGTCACATCCAGATCGTATGCAAAAAATTAGCTCAAATGCTTTTGTAAATTCGTCACTGCAGCTGATCGAAATTTGTCCTTGTCCTTACGTCCTTAAGGACAAGTATGAACCGGGCTTAAGCTGAATTCCAGACAAAACCGCAGACCTACGCGAAAGAATAGTGTGCCAGCTTATGCTGCGATACTTTTATGGTTATCTCATTCTTCACCCGATTGCCGTACATAAGTACGAATTAACCCTTAAAACGCTTACCTACCTCTCGACAAATTTCGCAAATACCGCTCCACTACTACTCTGTACTGTTGGCTTAAACGCAGCATTAATTACGACTTAACCTGAGCAATAATCAAACCAACAAAGTTGTATCAGGCTGCTTTATTCTTCTGCGGCAGTACAGAGTCAACAAGTAAACCAAAAACATAGCAAAACTCGAGAATGTATAAAGCTAGCAAAACCAACATTTGTACCATAAAGGGAGCACATTTTTACCACCCCTGATTTTCTAGGATTTTCAAAAGCCATGAAAAAGGAAAACTTGTTAAGCCTCTCAACTAAAGCCACAAAACGAACAACTCCTCTGCAAAAATTGGCACCACAGGAAAAGAAACATTAGTAGATATTACACTTTCCAACATCAACAATAGCCAAGACTAAGATTGTAAGTTGTTTTCTACAAAAAAATCAAAAAATAATCCTAGTCTTGCTTGATAAATGAAAAACACCAGATAAACGGAATGCACATACACAGGAATGCTGAGTACACAGCGTGTACACGGAATCGCGCTTTGATTGCAGACGTTCTTTAGGCAATATTAAGTAATAAACTACTACAAATGTTTTTAAGTTCGAAAAAAGCTACAAATACTATAATAAAAAACAAAAAGAACGTCTACGCTCCAAGCTTACAAATACTATAAATGGAATACAAAAGAAGAAAAAGTAATTAAGCAAATTAATAACAGCTATGGTAAACGTAACCGTGTAATTATTAATAGTTTTTTCTATTTTTATGGTGACAACAATATTCTACTCAATAGTTTATAATTTAGAAGCATTTTCGGTGGACAATTGAGGGGCCAGATTCGTCGTATTCTTGTTTGGAGATCCACATTTGCTGGAAAGTGGACAGGCTGGCAAGAATGGAACCACCGATCCAGACAGAGTATTTGCGCTCCGGCGGGGCGATGATCTGAAACACGGAAATGGGGGCGGATTAGAAGCATTGGGATTATTGAGTGGGGCACTTTTATAAAGTCATTTAAATAACTTGACTTGTCACTTCTAACAATTATTACACACCCGGAACTCAGTTTATAATGCGAACTTTTTCTGAAATTCTGGTATTTTTCGGCTTACTTTTAAGCATGCCGAATTTTGAGTTTCCACTTCAGAGCACCTGATTTTCTAAGAAGCGGGGAAGTCCCGCTTTAGGCTCGATTTATACTTACAGGCACAGCCGTATGTCCGTTCTCATCTAGCAAAATTACGAAAAAAATCACGCACAATCTGATCTTATACACAAATAGTGGCATGAATTTTGCCGGCTATACGGACATACGGCTGTAAGTATGAATCGAGCCTTCGGCTTAAGTTCAGAGGAGAGGCTCTGCACCACTATTCCATCCTTACAAACACCATAATGTCAAGTCAATGGACACTGTCCCAACCTTAATCTTCATGGTGCTGGGCGCCAGAGCCTGTATCTCCTTCTGCATGCGGTCAGCGATGCCCGGGAACATGCTGGTGCCGCCCGACAGCACTGTGTTTGCGTACAGGTCCTTTCGGATGTCCACGTCGCACTTCATGATCGAGTTGTACGTCGTCTCGTGGATACCGCACGATTCCATGCCTGCAAACATACAGGTCCCATTATAATTGTTGCAATTTGATTGATTGTATTTCAGTATACTTTTACTATAAGGCTCGAATAACTGTAGACTGTACCACTGCAAGGGTGGAAATGGACTGATTGTATTTCAGTATACGTTTACTATAATGTTCCAATTCTAAACTGTGTATATACTGTACACACTGTATTGATTTTAGTATACTTTTACAATAATGTTCCAAATAGTGCAGAAATGGATTGATTGTATTTTTCAGTATACTTTCACGTTTCACCATAATGTTCCGACAGTGTAAGAGTGTAGAAATTTCTGCTCAAGGTATAATCCTTTAGCCATTTAGCTAATTAGAATCTGACAATTTATAACTAGTAGATAGTCACAATGTGCTAGAGACTTGGAGAAAAATAGCCATATACAGGCGCTAAGCATATTATGATAATTCAATAATTGTAAATAATGAATATATATATACCTCACCAGTCTCCACTATATATTAAACACTGCTATCAGACTGGGCCATAAAAAAATGCAGATTCCTTACCCAAAAAGCTTGGCTGGAACATGGCCTCAGGGCATCGGAATCGTTCATTGCCGATGGTGATGACCTGACCGTCGGGCAGCTCGTAGGACTTCTCCAGACAAGTGCTGGCGGCGGCGGTGGCCATCTCCGACTCGAAGTCTAGGGCCACATAGCACAGCTTCTCCTTGATGTCGCGCACGATCTCACGCTCGGCTGAAAGGAGAGCAAATCATGATAACATAATGGTCTGGATTTACATTTGAAATGGATTAAAGGGATTAGATTAAAAGTTTTTTGCTTAATAACTTTAATAACTTCTGTCCGTCTTCAGTCTGAACCGTTATATCCATTTTAGGAATTGACCCCATGATACACACACACATGCATATATATTTTACTACAAAATTCTATTTCATTGTAAAAAGAGTTCTGCCCAGAAACTTCTTAAGTACAGATAATAAACATAACAGGACTACCCAAATATTAAGTACTAAATGGGTTACATACATTACATCCAATAGACTACAACACAGCTCGCAGCTGAACGTTACCGCTTCATAACGAACTTAAAACGTTTCACAGAGTTAGGTTACTTTTTTTGCAAAACTCAAATGTATATACGTATATTCACCCACATAGTTCTTCTTAGCTATATACGCATATTCAAGTTAGGAATTTGAAAAATGTGCACTTCTGCAACAGTTTTCGTTTACGTCAGTAAAAACTTGATGCTCATAGTATATAAACTGTTCGAAACAGTATAAAGCGTGTTCGAAAAGCCCAGATTTCTCTTGCAAAACTGAACAGACCCAGATTTTTCTCATGCACAACTGAACAGCACTTGTCTGTTATCAGCTGCTCTAAGAAGACACTAACAGAGCTGGGCCGATAAGCGCCCACAAAGTAAACGAAAATCAGACAGAATACACAAACTGACGCCTGTATAGCCGCTTTGAAGCAGTCTACTTTGCGAACATGACAGAAGACTTTCAAACTAAAAAGCTGACTGAGCCACGTTCCGCCGAAAGCCCAAAGTTCACGTCATTACCAGTTAGGATAACAAAAATGATCGTGTAGAATAAAATCTAGGATAACAAAAATGATCGTGTAGAATAAAATCTACACCTGCAAGACAAAAATTGGACCCAAGCATACAAGTACACGTGGTCTGCGGGGGTGGGTTCCCAGATTTTTCAAAATTTAGGGGATGAGTGTTTTTAAACTCACAAAAACTAGAAAAATGTGCTCGGCACCATACAAGGGCGTGGGGTGGTGGTCTCACCCCCCCCCCCCCCAAAGACAGGTGCTTCACGTTCACCCCCCCCCCCAGAATGCTTTGAAGGTAGCTCACGAAGCAAATCGGAAAAGTTGCTCAGCACCCCCCCCCCCCCAGAATTCGGTAGTTTCCCTGGCTCGGCACCATACATGGGCGTGGGGTTTTCACCCCCCCCCCCCCCCCCCAGAAGGCATCTTCACGCCCCCCAGAATGTTTTGAAGGTAGCTCACGAAGCAAAAATTGGTGGCTCACGAAGCGAAATTGGTGGCTCACGAAGCAAAAATAGCCGGAAAGTTGCTCCGCAACCCCCCCCCCCCCCCGGTGGCTCACCCCCCCCCCAGAATTCGGTAGCTGTCCACGTATGCTCGGCACCAGTGAGAAGGCCTGTCCCGAAAAGTTAACTCTTTGTGGGAGGAGGGTTTGCCTAAAATACAACCCGTCTTGGTTGGTTCGGTTATCATTTCCTACTCAACCAAAACAAAAAACTCACCAGTGGTGGTGAAGGAATATCCGCGCTCCGTGAGGATCTTCATCAAATAGTCCGTTAGATCGCGTCCAGCCAAGTCCAGCCTGAGGATGGCATGGGGCAGGGCGTATCCCTCGTAGATGGGCACCGTGTGCGAGACTCCGTCCCCGCTGTCCAGCACAATGCCCGTCGTACGGCCGGACGCGTACAGCGAGAGCACAGCCTGAATGGCCACGTACATGGCCGGCGTGTTGAATGTCTCGAACATGATCTAAAAAGAAACAAAATTTATATTTAAGTTTAACAGTCCTCTGAAGTCAAGTCTGACCAAAAATCGCTCAACCCCGAAGTGCTCATGACGCCTGCAGCAGCCCCTGTCCGACCAGGGTCGGACACCGCCCCTCGCCTTGCGATTGCTGCCATGCATCTCTGACCTAGTTGCTGCTTTGATCGCGTGCTCCTATTTGCCTCATGGGCGGAGCCAAGCACCCACCATCTCACTGGCGACTGGTTGAAAGTATTTATAATGTATGCACATACGTATATATGAACAATGCGAAAAAGCTACCCTACAGTCTAAACTTTAGAGTACATTCATGTTCTAGGTACAGCACTTCACATCGAAAAATTCTCATTCGTTTTTTCAACAAAATAGTCACAAAATGGAATTTGACGAAAGAGTTAGTCACAAAAAATAGCGACAAAATCATCCTGACGCAACCAACCCACAGTTTATAAATATCTCAATTAATTGCAAACCTGTGTCATCTTTTCGCGATTGGCCTTGGGGTTGAGCGGGGCCTCGGTGAGCAGGACGGGGTGTTCCTCGGGCGCCACTCGGAGTTCGTTGTAGAAGGTGTGGTGCCAGATCTTCTCCATGTCGTCCCAGTTAGTCACGATACCGTGCTCGATGGGATATTTGAGGGTCAGGATGCCTCGCTTGGACTGCGCCTCGTCACCGACATAGCTGTCCTTCTGGCCCATGCCCACCATCACTCCCTAAAATAAAAATATCAATTATTAATTGTAGTTGCTGCTTGAAATTATCACTGAAGCGGAAAGGAGTAAGCATACTGCTAGACCGTCTGGACTTGACTGACGGCTGGTGTGACAAATTAATATACTTCTTCTTCTTCAAATGAGTTAAATTCATTTTTATCGTAAATTAGAGTTTGCTTAAAAATACGCAGATATTGCATTCATAAACTGAACTGAGCTGAAATTGCTAACCTGTCTGAAACACCAAAAACTTTTAACCGACAAGTGTCTGAAAACAAACCAAGTCTAACTCTTCGTACTGAAGAGTGTCCAGTGTCTTTTCTTACTCAGCAACATCATCGAAGATCGAAACCAATTTAAAACATGACAAATTGGTTCTGCTGGTTACCTGGTGGCGGGGCCGTCCAACGATGGAGGGGAAGACAGCTCGAGGGGCGTCGTCACCGGCGAACCCGGCCTTGCACATTCCAGAGCCATTGTCGATGACCAATGCAGCAACGTCTTCGTCCATGGCGATGGGAGAGATTGAATCTGAATTGAAAGAGAAATTGTAAATTTGTCTTAAATTTTGATACGAATAATATTAGCATGGGGTGTTGATTTTCACTAATTCTAAAAGAATTCTGTACACGCTAGAATACTGGACATACATACATGGGGCCCCCTCCATACATGTATCATACATGTGACATATGGGGATGGGGGGCGGGGAGACTCCTTCCAGATCGAGAGGCCGGGGGGAGGGTCCCGAAAATTTAGGGCAAAATTTAGTAAAAATGGCACCTTTTTGCGAAAAATTTACAGTATTTCCCAAAATTTGGGGTATTTTCGGCCGATCAGTGGGGAGGATACCAAAAATTATGACCTCGTTACATGATACTAGATGATGGATATGATAAAAGCTGCCCTGACTTAACATAGATTTCAACTCCGGACAAGTACCTGATTCGTGATAGCACAAAACGTTTTGATTCCAAAAACTCACTTTGAGCAACAGATTCAGACGCAATTACAGTATCACTATCAGCACTTGTGGAACTGCTGATGTAGATGTTGACTACTGCAGTATTATGTGGTAGGGTGATGTAAAAAGTGGTTCGATAACTTTGCTGTGAGGACAAGGTTGGCTTTTGTTGACAAGAACTTGAATTAGCTGAATTTAACAAAAACTGAAAATGTGCATCAGCGTGAAACGAACATAAGCGACAAATTAAATACTCCAGCATGGGGCGACATGAATCTACTGGGCCAGTTCATAAGCTATCATGTTTACAAACACTGTTTCGAAGTTTTGTTTGCTCACATTAGCTTCACAGTGACAACACACCCACTGTGCTAACCGGTAAATTATCCACCTGTTAATATACTCTGTGAAAATATGAAATTAGCAGTTTCAGCATTTTCAACTCTAAACTAACTTCATTAGCAAGGATAAAAATGTCATAATCTGAACAAAAGCAACAAAAAACAGAACTTACTTTAAGAAAAATGAATATAAAGCACAAAAGATATCGACTTAAGAGCAGCCACACAACAGCGCCGTAATACAGAGACTAAGCAAACTAAATTTACACAAGGCACACACTAATGTGTATATGTATATGTCTGCTAGACAAACATGAGCAAATTCTCAGAATTCAGCCTGGGTGCGCTTAGTAACAGACACTTCTATCTCTGTGATTGGTTAAAAATGGTTAGGAGAATGAGTCACTGCAATTTCATTGGCTGCATCATGAATCACATCAAATTTGATTGGCTAGCGCATGAAATAAACAAGCCAATCACACGGAAGAGATGCTGAGTCAGCCAAACTACAGAGTATGAGCGTGTTTCAAGTATGAATAGGCAATGTCAATTGCTCAGGGCCAAAATACCACTTTAAACACATGATTCAAAACTGCATTTTGCGTGTGCGTGTATCATCATGTCGGTCTGTTTATCGGAAAAGCAAATTTTTGCGCACATGAATGTTGTTTGCGCACTCATTCATATCACAAACGTGATGCAAACTTTGTGAATAGTTTAAAGTTTACACAAATCAGAAAACTGTTTCAGCCGTTACTTTCAGGCAGTTTGGCCACAGAGTTTTTATTGCTAGTTTTTAAATTTAAATAAATGAAGAAAAAGCGGGAACAGATGTATAAAAAGTATAACGGACGGTAACAAATTTATTTCTTGATCGGCAAACTTTTTTCGCTCAAGGGTTTCCCAGTCACCTGCCTTTGTGAAAGAAAGGTGCGGTTTAAACGAATCGTTTGTAATTCCAGGAAATTGATACTGAACTGTCACTATGAAGAATTTCAATATTGTTTATCAATCAGATAGTCATTGTCAATTTCACATTTCTAATCTTATTCTCAGGTCAATTATGCCAGTTATGTAACCTGTGGTTCAGGCTATTGACTGAAATGAAAGCGATATATATTTCTCGTCTGACTAAACCAAAATGTTGTAAATAGGAATTAGGAAAACGCATTAAGTAACTCATAACTGCTCGGTATCGCCAAAGCAGAAGTATATATTGGTTTTGCAATAAGGTAGGTGTACGTGTAAGTAAGCACAATGCACAAGCACTTAGCAGCAATTTTGTGAAATCTTTGATGGTTAAAACCCGGCTCGGGCAAGGCCGTGAACTGACTAAAAGTTTGCCCGGCCCGGCCGGGCCGTGGATAACCCAAAAACTAGGGCAAAAAAGTCAACCTGTTTTTATTTAAGTTAAAGTTAGGCAAAAGGCCTAGTTTTAGTTAAAGTTAAAGTTAGACCACTAAAGTTAAAGTTGTTTGATCTCCGTTTTCGTTAAAGTTAAAGTTAAAGTATGACCAGTAACTTTTTTAAAAGTTAAAGTTAAAGTTATAACCCTAATTTTTATTCCGCCTAGAGGCGGAATAATTGGAATAGTTTTGTAGCACCAAGAGTACATGCTTGGTGCTACGAGCCACTATCGGGCCTATGCTTATCATAGGCCTAATATAGGGTACTTTTTTATCTGCCAATGGGTCTGACAATCAATAAAATTTGATAAAAGCTAATTTAAATGCCCTATTTAAAGCAATTATGCTTTTAATTTGAACTTATCATTATTTTAAAACTTTTTCGTACGTACGATATTTTTTCAACGCGCATTTTAGTTTTTGCGTCCAAGCCCCCCTTGGTTGTCTGAGGCTTGACGGACAACTCTGATAATGGCCGGCCAATCCAGTTCATATGCAAAACAGCTAAGCTCTGCAATCCAATCAGCGTTGCTTCCGTCTGCGTACATTGTCAAGTCAGCCAATCAGTTTGTAATAGGTGGAGCCGGAGCGCTTGTAGGAAAATATGCAAATTAGTTTTACTCATGGATCAGTCAGTATTTCTCATTTGTGGTCCCTGGCAGGCTGCACAAACTTGAAGCATAGGAAATAGGTATGTAACTTGATCATGTAATGCATGACTTTCATAAATACCCAGGAATAAATGGGACGGTCGTTGGACAGATGTACTGTGGGGGATTTTGGTAGGGGGATGAGGCTGATTATGGTTGGCTCAAAGTTTATTCAAGAATGGAACTTTATTTGAGTTTAAATTTTCAAGACAGATCTGAAAAACGAGATTCGGAAATCGAAAGTCAAAAACTGAAAAATGTCTCGAATTTCGATTTTTAATTTGACACTGTATGGTAAAAAAATGAAAAACAAAAATCGGAAAACAAAAAATGAAATTTGAAAATCAAAATTTGAAAAACGAAACATTTTCAAATCTCGATTTTTGATTTGACAAAATAGCACGAACAAATTGAAGAAATTTCGTTAAAACCGTTTTCTGCTTTGGTGACAACAAGTTGAAATCGAAAATCAAAAATTGGAAAAAATTTCCGTTTTTTCGACTTCCGTTTTTCGATTTTTGATTTCGAAAATTTTTTGAAAAAAAACGACAAAATGAGCAAAAAAAGGGGCCTATTTTTGATTTTTTCGTCAAAATTTGCATATCAAACCGAATTATCAAAAGACCCCCGGACACATATCCTTCCTACAATGTTCTAAGTCCAGATTAGATGTACAAAGTTAATAATAAGATAGGCCGATAACTTATATAACTAATATGTTAAGTACAAGGTGCATTAGAAATAGATATTATAGCTGTAGGGTAGGAATAAAATTAGACAATGCCTTATTATAAGGTGGACTTTAAGGTAAAAACTAGAGGTTGTAGGTATATTGCTGTATACTGAGCTTGAATGTAAAACTGGAATAAACATTGCAGCGTAGAGGCAGGGCTGTTAGATTTAGATTTTAGTAAGGTATGTAGTAGAGCTGGGACCGGTTCCACTTTACCGGTTCCGGTTCCGGTTCCGGTTCCAGGGTACCGGTTCCGGTTCCGGTTCCGGTTCTAGAAAATTGCCGGTTCCTGGTTCCAAATTCGGTTCCACTTTTTTATTGATGATTTACGTAATTTTTTCTATTTTTATATTTTACATATGTTTTTACGCTTTGATAACTTTATAATTGACAAAATGGTATGAATTTCCAAGATATAAGTATACAGAGGATTGATTACCTGATCGATATAATCGCTTCTGTACTGTTTTCTGTCGAAAAATTTGCTGTCGCATGTGAGCGCGCACACAAAATTATCTAGCCTTTCCTCCAATTGTAAGGTGGCGCTCTGAACAACCGATTTTGGGGGATAAAACTTTTCAGTCAAGTTTTAGTTGGGAAAATTTTTCAATGGGAAAACTCGTCAAATCGATATACCAAAAAATTCTATATGGCTTTTGGTACTTTTAAAAATAGTTTTATGCAGCAGATTGCAAGCTGCAACTTTTTGAAAAGTCGTATGTATAGGCAAACCTTTCTACAAAAATTTCCAAAATACGTTGAGCAACATTGATAAAAACACTATTTTTCAAACAAATTTTTCGACAACTTACTTGAGCAAAAAGACCTGCTATGCTGCAGGTTTGAAATTTCAACTGAGCTAAAACCATGGTTTAAGAAAATTTGCTAAATTCGTAACGAATCAGGCGATATTTCGTAATGAAATTATGTGCAAATCCTATAAAAACGTACGTAAAACCATGGTTTAGTAAAACCACCTTTGTGAAATCCACGCTTCACTTTTAAACATTGATCTCCACGGAAACTGCAAATGGGAGCGTATTCAAAAATGTATTCGAAGGGTAAATCAATTAAACCATGAACAATCTTATAAACAACACATAAATCAAAAATCACTTTTCTCAGTTCAAAAGAATCGAGCTCACAAGTTGTCACTTGTCAGTCGATCTTTGGAAGACAGACTTTCTAAACCAGGGATCCATTTAGTGTAGCTTCTTTGGACTGATCCCATGAGGTCGATATCTTTTAAAAACGGAGGAGAAGTTAGTCACCAAAGTTAGCTGCATCATAAAAAGCCTGCACATAAAATATAAAATATGGCAGGTTCGGTAGCAAAACTAACAAGCAAAGCCCAATGCAAAATGTGCAAATTGTAAGCCTATATTATCACTGCGTGAAAAGAAACCTGCTGCGCACCAAATAATAATCTTCTGAGCCAAACTGCAGTAAAATCGGTCCCAGATAAATTTAAGCTACACCTCAGTTGTAAGTAAACGTTAAGCGGCAACATCTGCGCTAAGTTTCATTGGTGCAGTTCTCTTAGACCGATTTTAAAAAAATTAGGGCTTAGCTGAATGGGTTTTAGGCAGCCCTACGATCCTACTAAACACACAACAACAGTATTGAGAAAGGGTGGGTCTGGCAAGGTAGAGACCGTGATTTTTGCAACCCCCGGCCCGGACTACTACGGAACTGTTTAGTACCAATTGCCAATCACCTGCCAGTCAGGTACTCAGGCCTCGCAACAGACCATCTCTCTCCAGACCCGTCAGTTTCATTTGAAAATGCCGCAAAAGCATTTGTGTGATGTCAGGCTTACAAATGGCGAATGGTCCAAGATATTGGTCGATATTGGTAGTCTAATGTCTGGGGCCTGTTTCAATAAACTCACAGGCGCACAATTGTGACAAATTTGGCTGCAAAATCAGGTGATTCGTAATGAAATTATACGTGTATTCATTACGAATCACCTGATTTAGCACTAACAAATCTCACAATTGTGGGCCTGTGAGTTTATTGAAACGGGGCCCAACAGCATTGGCCTAGTTTCTCAGTGAACGTACTATTTGAAATCAAAAGGCTTTTTTTGTAATCTGTGAGCGAAACTGATATGGCGACACTGCCAACTCCAGCTAATCGTCAGCCAAACCGATTTGGTTCAGTCCACCGTTTGTTTTGTAAATGTGTAACGCGTTTAATGGATAGTAAATTAATCTTGCATTCGGAATTTGTCTGCGTAACGGTTTTTTATTTGTATGACACAAACTAGCAAAAACAATGATAATGATAATTTTATGAATTATTGTGAGTGCTATCGTTCACAAACGCATTTCGGAATGAGTAATACTGTACTTGCCTTAACCATGTACTGTAAGCCAGTAAGCTTATGGATTTTTTTCAAATAGTGGGCTGATTAGTGACTTCGTGGCCATCAAGTCTATTTTCATGTATAACATAGTTAAAAAGACAAATTATGGATCTAAATCTCTGTGTGAAACTATGTGAGATAGTGAGCCAAATTAAAACTATAGTATCAATGTGAGACTACATATTATGTCAACTTTCTGAGACCAAAAATTGCAAACTGACTTTGTTGTCGAATATGCAAATGAAGTGTGTACTACCTGGAAAACAGTGTACGTACGTTTTTATTACAGCATGCAGTGCCACTGCCGAACAGACGCTTTTTACACACACACCGACGTTCACCGATACACGCACAATCGCATAGATCAGAACATACACAAACGCACACACAAATCCTTTCAACATACACGTTATTATCCGACAGACTCATTCTAAAGAAGCCTGCTGCGCTGTGGCGCAGCAGGAAAAAGGACAGACAGAACTGTATAAAACCATTGATGGCCACCGAAAAAAATGATGGAACCGGTTGGAACCGGCACCATGCCGGTTCCGGTTCCGGTTCCGGTTTCAAAATTGCTGCCGGTTCGGTTCCGGTTCCGGTTCCGGTTCCATCCGGTTCCAGTGGAACGGATCATATCTCTAGTATGTAGGTAGAGCGTAAAGGTAGGGGTGAAAGATTTAGATTTTTGTAGGCTATAGCCCAGATTTATCGTAGGGTAGCCGGTAGACTAGATACAGAATACCAAAAAATTCATTATAGTGTCTCACACCTTCCAAAAAAAGCGAGACATACGGCTTGACTTTATTGCCACCGGGTCGGAATTTGGCCCTTTTAGGGGCTCACTTGTTTTAAATAAAGTTAGATTAAGATCCAAAACTTTTTTAGTTAAAGTTATGAAGAGTTGTTTTAGACAGATAAACATATTTTTCAGCTTTTTACATAAACACATTTCGTAACGTTATGGAATAGACATTAGTGGGTGAGCCGAGAGTTGGGAATGCCAGAAAACTTTCCAGAACTTCCGCAAACTACTAGAAGTAGTTTTCCTGACATTTCCAGACTTGACCGGAAGATGGACTTGACAGGCTTAAAAAGTTTCTAAGCTGGATGAAAGTTTCTAATAAACTGTTTTTTAAAAATGACCCCAGTGGTTACTGTAGTCCGTGGGGGTCAATTGGGTTCAAGGTAACAAAAATAAACCACGGGTTTCAAGGGCGGACGGTGGGGGGAGATGGGGAATATATCCCTTCTTTTGCCCTGAGCAAAGAAAAATTTTTCGGAGCCGCATACCAAGAATAGCCGGAGATTCATGAAATTTGGCCTCAAAATTAAAAACTTTTCTCCAGAGGCTGTTCGCCTTCAGAACGAACGCGCTGAGTTAACTTCGCATTGCTGTTTACGTGTATCATCCTTTAATTACTGCTATTAAATAAAACAGTTATCATTATGGGCAAACCAAGGGCGTAGTGTTTGTGACCGGCCGGTAATAGCCGGCTGGCCGGCCGGCCGGAGCGGCCGTTTTTTATGGACAAAACCTAAATATTGATCAAAATCCAGAGTGTCATTTTGGCATAACTGAGCCTGATGGATTGTTATGCCGGCCTAATTGTGAAAAAGCCTACACGGGTTAATTATAATCGTTGGGTTAATAAACTTTCTACTCTGTGTTATGCGAGAACTACTGCTTTCGACTCGGACTGAACTAGACGATCACTTCACCTTAGATTTACCGACAGCACAATACGAACAATATAAGACATACGTTGCGGATAGGGTGTGACGTTTAGGTACTGAATGCTTTATACTGCGACAATACAATAGATTACTGACTAACTAATTTCCTGACTATATCAGATCTCTCAACTCAAACTCAGCTCAGTGGGGTAGCAGAGGTTAGAAATGTTTTGTCGGGGGCTCCACCCTTCGAAAAAGGAGCCGAGTAGCTACAATCTACACCCTAAATAACGCGCGTAATAGATAATAATCACTTTGGACTTTGGAAACCGCTAAGGACACACAAACTCGGACTGATACGGAACGGACACACGGTAATCAACCTGAAAACAACCTACTCTGGAATCGGCACTCTTCTAGCCTGACCCTGTCTAGGCTAGATCACTCTACAGTTCTGATCTACTGGTCTGCTCAATGGCTCAACTGGTCTTCTGGCTATCCTACTACTGATCTGTCCTATAGGGTCAGCCTAGGAACTACTACTATAATGCTAAGGACAGCGGGGGGAGCAACTAACAGAATAAGTCCTGGCTGGTTGGCTGGAGCTGGCTGACGAACTGACGGCGGATGGGGCTGGATCGGCAGGAACGGACAGACTGGGGAAGCAGCGGGGAGCGGACTGGACGGGAGCGACGGGCACTGGCACGGGACTGGACGGGGAGACGACCACGGCGCGGGACTCGGGGGCTCGACCTTGACGTCGGACTGCGGGAGCGACACGGCGGGGCAGGAACTGGGCGAGAGTCGGCCTGGACGCGGCCGAGTGGAACTGGACGCGGGAGGACGTGGCGACCACTGGAGCGACGGCGAAACGGGCAGGGGGAGCCGGGGCTGGAATAGGCTGAACCGGGCGCGAGCGGGGGAGGACGGCGAACGAGGGAACGCGGCGCACGGGGGGCACGGGCGCTGGCTAGGCGCACGAACTAGACACGGGGAACGTGGGGGCAGAGGGGCGGCGGATGCGTACGAGCGGCGACCGAAGGGACCCGGGGGTCGGCGACAGGAGCGCTGAATGGCGCTGTGGCAAAATAGGTAGCCCACTGGCCTCTGAAAAGGAAAGCGCTTAATGCGCGGCAAAGTTACAGGTTCACAGGGTACAAGCCACTCTGGGCTGATCTCGCTCACAAGTCAGAAAATGGACGCGGGGAGTCGGTAGTGAGGGTATAAATTTATTGGAAGTCTACAGGTGAGGTATACACAGAGCAGGGGCAGATAATGGGCAAAGCGGGGAGCAGGAGAAAGAGAGGAGCAACCGTACTTGGTGAAACTTTTCTACCCGACTGACTTAGCTACAACTTGGGGGGCGGCTTTTCCTTTGGATTCCTTTGTCGGGATCTCCCGATCCCGAAACTAACCAATGAGATGCGGCCATTCTTAGGCCCGCCTACCTACACTTTTAAAAAATTCCACTTGAGGGCTGGGGGGTCGGGGGCTGTTGGCCCTCACACCTCGAACTTAATTCCCTCTAATAACCCTTGATTCCTGGTAGCCCCAAGTACGGTAATTTATCTCACTTCTTCTTGGGCGGCCAGAAAAACCCAAGTACCAAAACGGGGAAAACAGTATTACCAAAATATTACGAAAGCGAAAGGGAAAGGAGAGAGGGGGAAATGGGTGAAATTAGGAATACTAAAAAACCGAATATAGACTAACTTGAGCTTAACCAATTACGTATGATATTAAACCAACTAATGAACGTTATGTGCGAACTTATTATGTGATTACTGTGCAATTATATTTCAGTACTAGACCTCCTTCTGGGCTGCGGACAAAGTTACCACTACACATTCTCAAACTACCGTAACCGTCTTCAGAAATTAGGGTAAAACTTAACACTTTCTGCTGCTCCCGAAAAAACATCTTATCAATACCGTAAATGTCCAAAAATGAGTCCATGAAACAGATTATTGACGAGTCAAACAATACCAAACACGAATGCATTACAATTATTAATTAATGAATTATAACATAACAAAAGTAGGGTCCAAAACTGCTCTTTTTACGCCTACAATTCTGCTCAAGTTCGGATAAACTTCACAATCTAACTTCGAATAACTTCAGCTGTATTACTCTGAATAACTTCAAACTTTCTGTAATTACTCTCTACTTTGTGCTCTACAATTCTGTATATTTCACATTCCACAAGACTAAAAAATTACTTAGTTATTAACTGCTAAACTTCGCTAATTACTGCTTTTCGACCTTCAGCTAGCTCGCCAATATCTGGGCTAATATTTTAGCTTAGCCCAGATATTGTTTACAAACAACTATCCGGCTAGCTTCGACATTCTCAGAGAGGTTTTCCAATTACTGCTTAAATCTCGGTTAGTTACTGATTAAAACTCACGACCCTCAGACAATACAGACATAAAACAATACCAATAATTATTATGAATACAGGGGCAATAATTACGACAAACGGCTTCAATTATAGACAGGGAGCACAAGGGAAAGGGGACGGATACTGGCTTAGGACATTATTACTTATTACTCGTACTTATTACTGCTTCCTTCTGTACTCATACTCGTACTATACTTCAGGGGGGGGGGGGGGGACTTAGGACTTACACACTTGACGATTAATTGAATCAGGCGCTCTCGTACGGACATAGGGGGGACGTTGGGGGTTTTGGGAAATATGCAAAACGGGGATTCCGCCTGAGAGTGTGGCCTCATTCTGTGCCACGTCTAATTGCTAAACTACGTACTAAACCGAACAAGTAGCTCACTTCTTGCAGCTACAACCAAAACGGGACAGAACCTGTATCAATCAGGGGGCTCATTAACCCTGTTTTATTACATAATTTTATCAGTCGGTTGAATCTGGCTGGCCGGCCGGTGTTTTTAACCCGCCGGCCGATTTTTACCGGCCGGCCGGACAGCGCCGGCTTTTTTCCGACTGAAAATAAGTCCCCCCTTTTGTTTTTATAGTCTGGCCGAACAAGTTTTTATAGTCTGGTCGTCTCCAATTGACAAAAATTAGCCCAAAAGTCAAATTTTCCTCAATGTTTTATGAGGGCTGTCGCCCCGAGACCCCAGCAACTTTGTAGGTTAGTGATCTTTCGTTTGTTAACTCGAATCAAACGCGAAAGTATTAAAATTGCTAAAAAATATATACATTTTAACTCATACGAAAATTTGAGAAGTCATTCCACCAAATTTTTTTTCAGGGTACGTCGCTGTTTTCAAAACGTAATTTATCGAAAACAGCATAGCCGACATCCGAGCTCAAGTCATAACGCAGTTAATAAATCTAGTAAAAAATTCAAATAAGGTAGAATAACTTTATGCCGTATCCCCCCTTTTTGGGGGTCACGGTCCGCTCTCAAAGTGTAGCACCTCAAAATACTCCTGAGAACGAGATTTAACGGCAAAAGTCGCGGCAGGGCGTCTCTGGGTCATTTTGTAGGTTGTACAAGTACTCTTGATAGGGGTAAGGTGAGCACCTGATTACGAATCTGCTGTTTGTTTATGTCTAGAAAGAACCAACTCGGACCATCACACACCTCCAACATCAGTGGCTTACCCAGGAGAAAATTTCGAGTTGGAATGACTTAGACTTTTCGTAATGAGTTAAAATGCACTTTTATGTTGTACTCGTCAGGGCTACCACTAGTGGAGGTTGACATTTCCACGACGAGAAATAGTCTCTTTATATTCAAGATTCACATAACTAACAAGCGCGCATCGAAAACTCAGTTTGGCAATGTTCTTATAGTTTCAAAAATTGATTATTATAACGTGTATTTTTTTTTGATACCCCGCCTAGTCTGAGCGATCGAAATCTACGGTACAGCTTGTGGTAGCAGGTCAACGCGGCAGCGACTACAGTTGCGCTCGAATTACGTAAAGAGCGCCGGCCCCATAAGACTATCGAACTCACTAATTATTGGTATAATTGTCGAGTATGTCATCTGGTGTTAGCTGTGTTGAGTGACAATCGTGTATGACGGCGGGCCCGAGTATGTATTACGTGTCGAAGTGGGCTGCGCAAATTTTGTTGATTATCCGTCCATACTGGTGGGGACTACCGAACTGTATTTTAATGGACTTCTGATCGGCGCCAGCTTTGATTTACGATATGCATACCTGTAGAAACTGCTATAATCGACAGACCTGCTATTTTGGTCAAAGGTTGCTGTGGAGCATGTCGTTGCTCAAACTGTTATGATGCCGACGGTGGGGCCTGTTGCGAAAGGCCCAAGGCTCGCTGCGTATTCTGCTTCATGGTGACTATTTCGAGCCAGTATTTGGAAGCCTCGACGATTGCAGATCGCTCAGACCCCCCCCCCCTGTTTTGGGAGGTTATCTTAGTATGTTGTTGGAATAATATGCTTCTACCGTACCTTATTGTGTTTATGTGCCCATTGGGGGCCGCGACCTGTGCAAGTTGTTGTAATACCAAAATCTATTATCCGAGGCGTGTGAATGTTGTGATGTCGTGTGAATGTTCTGCTCTTTTTGCTTCCGCCATAGCGGAAACTACTTTGTTGTTGTTGTACGAATAGTATTTTAATACTTATTATCGAGCCAATTGATTGTAGAGAAAGCTATTTTTTTTGGGATAGCCTGTGAGTGGCGTACGCGACGGGTAGCTGGTACTACCCCGAACTTCGCACTTGTCGACATGTCTTTGACATAAGGCGTACGTGACTGAAAGCAAGTGCGAACTCACTAGAGCACGGTTTAGTGATTGCATAGTAGCCAAGTGAAGTAGTAGAATGTAAGGCAAGGATGCAAAAGGGGATCCCCAAAGTTAGTACGTAAGGTTTCAGACGTGTGCACACGCAAACTAACACAGTATGAATGTATTAACACCCGTGTCGGACTGCAGCCGACCGGATTAGGTATGAGTGTATTTTGCATCGGTACAATAGGTTTTTGGGACACACATTTTGGTTTTTCATTACACATTTAGGGTACGGATAGGCAATTTTAGCACTCTGGGTTTTGAATCCAGCAATCCGGTTCAATCTGCTGAGACCTCCAGGAATGGGGGGCACTAAATTACACATATTATACACAATTACCAAAAATCAGTTGTAATAGTTTTGTTGTTTGTTGTTGTGATTTAAACTATGATCGTTCAAAATTCTTTTGTTGTAATCTCTCTGCTTGTTATAATAGTTATAAAATAGTTTTTGTCATGTTTGCTCAAAATTATTTGTTTGCGTTTGATGTCATAATAGTTTGTGCCTTATTTTGCCATTGTGTAATTTGCTATTTCCGATCTTTTTATGTTTTGTAGTTTATAATTCTTTCTTGAAATTTTGTTTGAGAAAAGGCCTAGGTCAAAAGGACAGGGCCCGGTTTAAATTGTGCTGGGCACTCCAGAGACGTCGTACCCGCACAGGGGGGCACCTGTTGTAAATGCAGGGCCCTACCCTCGTTGACCTAGCCCTTTTGGCTTTCCGTTTGGCATTGAGTTTGTAGTCACGTTTAGTTGCCATAGCAACAAGGCGCAACTAAGCCTAGAAATCACACATTTGGTCGTTATTTTGGGAACTTAAATTCAGTCTAAAAAGTAGTTTAATTATGTTCTAATTATGTTTCGGGCTATACTTTGAAAAGGGAAGTCTATTCTGAGCCTAAAATGATAAGTTCTGAATAGTACTAAAGAAGGTGCAATGCAAGCTAGCCGGTTGGCTTGAGGGGAATGGCGGACGTCGGTCGGGGCTAAATTATTGGGGGAAGCTTGTAGTTTTCAGCAGGAAATAACTCTGAGTTCTAGTGGACCGGCGCTCCTGAGTTAGGAGACTAAATTCTTCGTTCGGTTTGTTATTATTTGTGTGTTTTACAGTGCTTTGCATAATTCGTTCCACTGTATAAATTCTCGTTGTCAGGCTCTTCAATAAAGCCTTATTTTTAGCTTTGTGTTCGCGTGTACTGGTGCTATATTTGGTCTCTGCGTTTGTGTTACTAGGGCCCGTAGGGGTAATAATTAGAGTGCTCCCGAACCTGTCATTGAGCGAGTTCTAGACGTGTAGATTCGACGCTCTCAGCGTCAAGTTGTTTTACTGCGCGCCTTCCGGCACAGATAGGCACCGGTCACGGATATTGAGATAGCCCGCCAGCTCACGCGGATGACATAAGACCGGGGGCCGCAGTATAACAGATAAATGAATGATTAGATAAATAGATAATTAGATAAAAACATAAATAGATAAATTATATAAATAGATAAATAGAAAAATAGACAAACAAATAAATAAAAAAATAAATAAATAAATATGTAAATAAATAAATAAAATAAATGAATAAATAAATAAATAAATAATAAAATAATTAAACTACCAGGGCTTTTCTTGGTTGAGCGTCAAACGGGGGTAGCTCAGTTTTGGCGTTCTATGGACGGCTGAAACTGTTCAACATCTGTAGTTCATTTCATCTTAGACTTCACAAAATCTGTAGTTCATTTCCACTGAACTTGGGGTATACTTGAAGGAATCAGTTTATATTGACATATAAGAAATAGAGGGGAGGAGAATCTACATACTAACATGGTGTAAGAATGCTTAAACACTACACCACAACCACACCGTGTACCTTCACTCTCCGTTAAAACACTTTATTTTGTCTAAATTAGGTGCTGTCAGGGGAAAATAGTTGGTTTCTAGACGTCATGCACTCATAAAGCAAAAAATTTTGTATCAGCAAAAAAATTATAGCAATTTGATTTATTACATAGTAGTTACTCAGAGCGCCCCTTTAAAAAGTTTACTCTAAAAGACCAAAACCTGTCGTTTGAAAAAAATTTCGATGAACATTCGATGACGAAAATTTAAAGTCTTATAGACTTTGTTATATCAAGAGTACATATGTCATAGGATTATACATTATAGTACATCCTATTATGTATTCTTGATTATATTAACGTGAACTATTTATTTTATTTCTAAATCCAGCCTTAAGGTTAGAATGCTCGTAGTAACAGCAAATAGACGTCAACATAGCTCGTCTGTACTTTGCCCTTATAACGGGTTCGGAGCATCGGAGCATAAGACTAGGCATGGGCACGTTGAAACGGTTTGGAACCGTTTTAACGTTTACGGGTTCCAAAAACGCGGTTTTCGAACCGTTTAACGTTTACTACGTTTAAACGTTTAAACGCTTACATGTATATTCGTTTAAACGTTTTATATGCGTTTAAACGCTTACTTGTTCAACCGTTTAAACGTTTAAGCTTAGTTGTTCAATCGTTTGAACGTTTAAACGCTTACTCATTTGACCGTTTAAACGTTTACACGCGCTTAAACCTCCCTTGTTTAACAGTATAAACGCTCACTAGTTTAACCATTTTAAACGTTTAAACGTTTAAACGAGTTTACGTTTAAACGTTTGAATGGTCAAAAAATGTTTACAACCGGAAAACGCGTTAAACGTTTAAACGAGTTTTCTCATCTGTATACGCGAGCGTTTAAACGTTTACAAATTTTTGTAAACGTGCCCATGCCTAATCAAGACTCAAAGACAGGTAACACATGACTGACGCAAACCTGATGAAAAGCTTCAATTTTTTTAGCACCAGGCTCTGTACTGTAGAGCGTCACCAAACTGCGCCTAACTGCGTTCTAGCGAGGTGAGATCATCTGACTCAGACAATTGGGGCTGAGCAGTATAGTGGGTGATCTCAGGGCCTTTGGAGTGAGATGCTTTGGGTGTGATTTATGAAATTCTGTATTATTACATTAACTTAACTTTTGTATAATTCTGTATAATTACACTAATTAAAAAATGTTATTAAACTATTTTGACCACAAACAGACCATTTACTTACTAAAATATAACCACAAAACATACACTAACGACCATGCAAAACCACAAAAATCGATAAATTATGACTATAATTAACACATAGGGCAAAAATTCTAACCAAAACTTAACCATTTTCTGACCTAATTTTAACCATGCATGAGGAAAGACAGATCATGATGTTACCATGACAAGAGCCATAAGGCAACATAATGACCTTGAAACAGCAGACAGGCTACCTACACTCACGTACATTACCTAACGATCCATACCCAATTTGCACGATTCCATCCCACTCCCGCCCCAATCTATCATAACTCAAAGTGCCCTGAGATCACCCCACTATACTACTGGGCTGCCATTGCGGCGCAATTTGGCGGTGTCCCATTAGGGCCAGTGTTTATTTGATTGCATTAAAATTCGTCCCATTGGGGCAGAAATCCTACTAAGCCCAGTGTAAGTTTCACTAAGCTCATTTTAATTGGCGTCTCCGATATTGTTTCGTTAAGGCATACGTTAAATTTTTGATTGAGTAGCGGTTCGCAAACTTTTTGGCCCGGTTGTTTGCAGTTTTTTTACGCGGCGGCCTCAGCCGCCGCTAATATAATAGTACAAAAGCTCAAATTAACACGTATCTTCGATTTCAGTGCATGCATTGTGACAATCGGTAGGTCGCAGTAATACACTATTTGTGTGTGCGTGTGTGTTCGTAATGTGTGTTGATCTTGGATGTTTATTACAGTATGTGATAATCGTCGATAACGTATAGTGTAGTGAAAACGAAACACGCTGTGTTCCTTACAAGCTGCTTTTGCAAGCAGTTTGTGTGTGGGTGCGTGTGTGTTCGTAGTGTGTGTTAATCTTGGGAGTTCATAGTGTGTGTAATCGTCGATAAAGATGAGTGTAGCGGAAACGAAGCACGCTGTGTTTAACTGAAACTTGGCTTCGCCTTATTGTAGTCACCCGATCAGTGAATTATTTTTCAGGATTTGCAGATTTGGCATTTAGTGACCAATTTTAGACCTATTATACCTAGTGCCACTCAACGAATTTCATGCTCATTAAGCACTAACGAAATTTAACTTATTTCATCGAAAATAGCATTTTCTTTCAGCCTCATTACAATTTCTGAATGCGACGCTAGAAGCCAATTTTGTGTGCCTCAGCGAATGGTGTGTAAGTCTATCGCTCGTCTTCAATAATGGCAACCGTAGGGTTGCTTTATTAATATTAAGAGTACATCATAGAAGATTATGATACTCTAATACTATGGCTTGGACATGCGCCCAATGCAGAGCGCAAAATAACCCTTTATTTATGTACGGTTTTGGGGGGGTAAGGGGTACTCAATGAATGACCGAAAAATCGGTGTCCGAGTCTGGCGGCCTATTGAGAGAGCCCCTCTGTGTATTTACAGCAAGATGCAACATAAAAACTTTAGTGCCGCGTTTTCTATTCGAAGAATATACTCGGCACTGTACCAAGCAAGTATTTCGCAACGAAATCAGTAGCAATATAATTTAACCCTTCGCGCAAGACGTGCTTGTTACCTTTTTAATGAGGAGTGGCAGTTCTTAAACTGGTAGTAGCGGTTCGCAAGCCTGCTTCTAAAGTGTTGGTTATTAATTTCGCCGACTGAACGGACTTACGGATGTAAGTATGGATCGAGCCGTACGGTGCTTACAAGCTGAGTAAAGTAGTTATAGTTTTTTGTTAAGTGTGTAATCGCACTAATAAGCGACGGATTTAAGTGTCGACTCTGCACTAATAAGACCCCTATAATTAGACATCTGCTCTCATGTAAAAGTAGACGTTTCCTAGCGGGACGTTCTTGTTTCTGCTATTGCAATAACAGTTCTGCGTTAGTGGGACACAGGCCAACGGTACCCAAGTATCTGCAGCATTATATATGGTCAACAGTTTTTAGGTTATGGGCCGAGCTTAGGCTTAGGCTTAGGGCTAAGGCTAATTCCATTTTTTAAAAGCTAGTCACGGGGCTTACAAGGCTTAAAACTAAACCTGTTGCCAAAAATGCAGCCTTTACAATAGAACAAATCAGTCGTGTGGTCAGTAGTTTGATTTCAGGGAACCCTAGTTTAGCTGACTTAAGAGCTGCCGTACTAATTTTTATGGGATTCATCGGACTTTGCCGTGTTAGTGAGCTGCAAAATCTAAGAATACGAGACGTGCAAGACATTGGCACTTTTTTTCCATTAGTTGCAGCAAGACGGGCAAGCTAAGGCAGGGTAATTTTACTATTATCACAGCCTCGGACAGTCACCCTTGCCCGTAAAGGTAATCCAGCTGTACATTAACGCTATAAAAGGGCTTGGGTGCCAAAAATCTCAACATTTGTTTCAGTCACTCAGATACAAATCGAAAACCAAACCCCTCCTCCCTGCAATCTTCTATGTTTTCATGAGCAAAATAGTCGAGCAAGCTGCGCAATCTCTCGGTCTCAAACCGGGAGCTTACGGTACACATAGTCTAAGGGCGGGGCGGGCCACGGCGGCGATTAGGAATGGGGTGTCAGAGCGTCTAATACAACTGCACGGTCGTTGGAAGTCCTCTACATCAAACCATATGTATGTAGAGGATACTACAACGACCAGAATCAAAGTCGCTAAACGCATCGCAAGCTGAGTCCATGTACATACATTGGGTGGGATTCACAAAGCGCGTTTAACTTAGACCCAGTTTAAGTCTTAGACTGCGTTTAAACGCAGTCTAGCTAAACGAACGTTTAGACCAAGGGCCTATTCCTTTACCGGATTAAATGGACTGGACTTATTTTAGTCTGAGGTTTTGGAATGACAAATCGGACTAAACAGACTAAACGATTTAAAATAAGTCTGCGGCTTGATTTTAGTCTGACCCCATTCCAAAACTACCACTGGACTAAACGGACTTAACATGCACGCTCAACATTAGCGTGCATAGTTAAGTCCGTTTAGTCCGACTCAAAAGCAGCGCGCTAGAAGTTAAGTCCGTTTAATCCGGACGTTTTGGAATGGCATTTCTAAGCTTAATTTTTAAACCGTTTAGTCCGACTATAATTAACCCTTTAATCCGGTAAAGGAATAGGCCCCAAGTCTAAGTCTGCATATGATTAGCATGTAAATTTTGTTCTATTTTCGTGTTCTAAATTTGATTGCGTTCTATTCCTGATTCACGAGCTCAGTCTAAGTTAAACGTTCGTTTAACTTAAACGCTCGGTAGTGTTGAATTTAGACTAGCCTTTTGGCTAGTCTAAGGTTAGTCTAAGTATTTTTTCATTATTTTACATAAGTATTTTTTACCATTTTTGAGTTTTATAGCTTAATTAGTTCTTATTCAACATATAGGCTAATAACATCGTGTATTATCATGTCTATTTTACTTTTTAGCTGCTAGTATAAGTTCAGTGACAGTTAATGTGGATGATCTAGTTTTATAACAAAAAAATTTTGTTTACCATACTGTTTACATTTGTTCATTTGTTGCTATTAACAGTTTATAAAGCTCTAAAATTAGTAAGGTCAACTACCTAGTTAACTTAAATTGATAAAAAGAATTAAAAATTACAAAAATTACTGAAGTAATTACATAATATTTACATAATATGAACTATACTAAAAATAATGATAATGTAAGTTGCTTCATGATACTTCTCAGAAAGGTAGTACATCATAAGGCAAGCGTTGGACAGTGCATAAATTTTTGAAAAAAGGCTCGGCTCCAGACTTATAGCCCACATAAAATGGAGTTATTTTATTCTACGTATGTACATGTCTTTTCGTAGCCACATTCACAGTTTATGTTAGAACGGAACACTGTTAACTCTATAAACAACATTCTAAACGTTATATGTAATTATTTAAATAACATATTAAAAACCAAAAACATTCAAACAAGCAACTTACGGTGTTATTTTGTGATTACTATCCACATTCCTCCGCGGTTGTAAAAAGCTGAAACTTCGAATGTTCGAAGCTACAGAAAATTTTGAAGCTGATAGTGGCATGTCGTTATGTTTCGATTTTGACAAGTACGGGTACAGTTTATCATTCGTTTGTTTGCAGGAGAATTTACTGTTCTGCTAACTGATCAGAGTCAACACGGTCTTACGACAAAGTATTTGAAAAAAGCACATACAGAGTAAATAAGTTACCCTGTCACCCTGCCAAAATTTTCTATTTCTTAGGATATTTATTTAGCAAAGAAATAGTACTATAATGGTGCAACTATTTTTATAAAAGAATAACAGTCCCCTCAATTTTGACTTCGAAAAGCGCTTTTGCTTCACTACAAGACCCGAGAGTGCTCAGTAAAGTAGAGTTGCGTGTTGCTGCCAGCAATGTTAAATATATACGTTTTATTTAAATTTCACAAAGACTTTGCTGACACATGTAAATTTTAAAGGATCTCGTCTAAATTAGTCTAAACTAGACGCACTAGACTTGTAATTAATTAATATATATACACTATCCTAATCATAATGATAATGGAAGTCTGGACAAACGATACCCAGAATTTGAAAGTACTATACTTGTTATCCAGACGTTTACCTTTCATTTCGCATGTACTCGTCTGGTTCCCAAGTTATACGCCGCGTAAAGCAGAGTTATTTTTTTGTTGCATCCAGCAGCGTCTAATACGATGCTAATGAAAACACAGTACTTATTATCTGGTCCATCTAAAGATGTAAAAGAAACGTCAACGCTTCGTCTTACTGCACTATGCTGTGATTATCTCTTAACCAGGGCGTAAATTGGAGTTATTTTTACTCCGCGAATCCTCCGCGACTGACCACTCTTCGTAGTTAGTTATTTTTTAGGTTAATCAGAAAAAGGGTCGTAACTTTCGCTATGAGTGTCCTAGGATCATAAAAATAAGGTCACGTGAAAGACAAATTCCGGCACTTTCAAATGATATGTTACATGAAGGCGTAATACCCAAAAACACGTCAAAATTTTGAATAATAATTTTTGACGCACGTTTAACGTTACGTCACGACGCCATGTCACCCATCATTTTAAAGCTCAGACAATTTGCTAAAAAATGATGCTAAAATTATCGCCGTACCACTACGGTGTCAAGAGTTATGCCCCTTAAACCCCTTGCTAAAAGGGACTGACTACGTAGATCACACCATGTGTGATCAAATCTCACTGTCGGTGCCCTAATGCTCAAAATTGAAAAAAGTGAAATTTTCAAATGTTATTAAAAACATGATGCCATTTTCTGATTTGGTCTAACTAGTCTAAACTAGACCCACTAGACTTGTTAATAATATTAATAATAATAATAGGCATTGAGCTTTAAGCGTAATCATACCGACTATAAACTGTTCTCATTATTATCGCTTAATGCTGTTGCTTCATTTTTGTTATTTTAGGTTGCAACTAGATGCCTTAAGTTTTAGGTATTTTTAAGGGTTGTTGTAGTAATTGTTTCAATTAATGTCAATTTTTAATTAATATAATTGTTTGTTAAATAGTAAATTAATTATCTTATTTACCAATTGTCAAATTTTCTTTTTAACTACGTAATTAACTTGAGTTTTAAATTAACTTTTATTAAAAAGTAATTTCATTACCTAAATTAATAGCATTGTCGGTACGTATTAAAGCAAAATGTTCTGCAATAGAACTGAACAAAGAATAAAATAAAGAATTCAATTAAACGAGCCCGTTTAACTTAAACGGGCTTTGTGAATCACGTTTAGACTCGGTCTAAACGTTCGTTTAAGTTAGACAAGGTTTCAAGTGAAATAGAACATAAAAATCAGCTGACACACGCTAATCATATCAATCTCTGTGAATCATGTTTAACTTAGACCAACGTTTTAGACTGCGTTTAAACGCAGTCTAACTTAGACTGCGTTTAAACGCGCTTTGTGAATCCCACCCATTATGTCCAGCATAATATCGTATTATTTTCAGATAGAAGTCGCCAGAAGAAGGGGGGGTTCCTGTCGTAGCGTGTATAGCGCAAATAGCGGAGGGGGGGGGGGCGGGGGGGGGCCCCGTTTTTGAGCTGGACACTATAATAGCGCAAATAGCGCAAATAGGGGGGGGGGTGTTTTTGAGCTGGAAACTGTAACAGCGCAAATAGCGCCTAGTGGTGGGGGGGGGGTAAAATGTACCAAAATTAGTGTTTGGCCATTCAGTCTGCACAGTTTATAAGACTGTCTAGGGTTAGAGACTACATAGAGTAGAGTAAGATATTATACCTAAAAGGTAGTGTACGCATGTGTAGTGTACGGTGCGGTACGCAGTAAGGACGGTATAGTTGACTTGACTGTGAGTTTAGGAGTTAGCTTTTGAGAAACTAATACTAGTACTGGCACAGCCAAAATTTGTGACTCGTTTTGTACCAAATTACAAAACCATGTTGGTCTAATAATAACATCTTAGACAAAAGCGTCGATGGCATACCGCTAAAACTAACTGCTAATTTTTGCTATGAATGAAAGTAACACTCCAACTACCAACTTGAAACTAACTACACCAAGACTACTGTTCTATAATGAGAACGTAAAGACTAACTACTGATTAGTTGTGCCATGTGATGACTGCGTTCCAATAACTGAACACTTGCTCTGACTTCCATGATTCTCCACTAACCAACACTCGTTTGTGAGTCTACAGTCGTCGTACTTTTTGTACTTTTAGAGCTTGGCCGACCTCCGGCGCATTCATCATGTATATAGTTGGGCGGGGGGGGGGGGAATGATATAAACAGACGCAACATTATTAACAGACGGAGCTCAAATAATCAGGGTTAAATGCAGTTGGGGGGGGGGAAATAGTGGACCTATTTTTTTGAGTAGAGCACCTTGGGGGAAGCATTTTTGCTTCAAGAACCCCTATTTCATTTTTTGGATTTACTGAGATACGACCCCCTGAAATCTGAGCCCTCAGTGAGGGACGTTTTCGCAAATTTTTTCCGAAGCTCTTGTTTTCTCCATTCTAATCGTGTCAAAATGGTGTCGAATTATTGGTTACAATTTTTCAGAATCAAAACCAAGGCTCTTTGACCGGGTTCCTGCCGAAAAATTGGCCAAATTTGCCAGAAACGTCCAATTTTTGACCAAATTCAAACTTGGCCTTAATTTAGGCTTGGGCTTAGGCTTAGGCTTAGGGCTTAGGCTTAGTATGGGGCTTAGGCTTAGGCTTAGTATCAGGCTGCTTAGGCTTAGGTTCAGGCTTAGGCTTAGGCTCAGGCTTAGGCAATAAAAAATCGAAATTTTCAGAAAAAATCCTGCTAGCTTAGCCTAGAGAATCCTGCCAACTAAGCCTAGACGATGCCTTAAAACATCATAACGCACTCAAAACTATCCAAAAACAAAGATTACAGCCACTTTTGGCTTCGAACTTTGTCCTACGTTCACTTCCAAAAACACTGAAAATGCAGTTTTCAACGGGTCATAGCTCAGAAATTCCAAATTTGCGAATAGGGGTTCTATTACAAAAAATGCTTCCCTCAAGGTGCTCTACTCCAAAAAATAGGTCCACTATTCCCCCCCCCCCAACTGCACTTGATCCAATAATTATAACCATTTTTGTCGACCATGCTACTATAGGTATATGGGACGGTACGATATTCGCAAATAGTCAAATAAAACGTTCACTCTTGATTTTCAAAAATATGAAATGCAATAAATCGACACCGTCGAATGGGACACAACCATAGGCGTAACCAGGGGGGGTTCAAGGGGTCTGAACTCTAAACGCCCTTTTGGTCGAACTTGAAGAAATTGTCAACTAGGGTCCCCTCTTTGGTTTCATTGTCTCTTCAACGTCTCCAATTGACCAAATTTGGTCTGAAAATAAAAAAAATTCTTTTTAAATTATTTCCTTGGGGCTGCAGTCCCCAGACCCCTGCAACTTCCTATGTGGCTTATCAGTCCTTGTTATTATCCTTTATCAAAGCCTATGCCTATATCAACACAAGTACGTTATGCTGCATTTACTAGTGTAATACACTAATGTGATGTGACGTTTCCATCTTTGTGTTAATTGTTCTGCATGCAACATCTCCAGTAGAACAAATTCGACCTAAAAAATGTAAAAAATTTGAAATATCTAATTTGAAACCGATAGGTACTGCGCCAGTAAAGTTTCTGCCATTGATTGACCAGTTTATCTCCGGTAATGTCCAGTTTTGTGTAAAATGCTATGACCCCAATTTAGACTGAAAGAAAATAATGGAGTCGCTGGGAATCGAACCGAAAGGCTAGAGCCGACGTCGAGATTGCTAACCACTACACTGTAGCCCCCAAGTCTCGTAGGCCCTATTTCTCATTTCGCACAAATCTACATCAACATGCGTTTGCCTGTCTGTTTGAATAAAGGCTGCCGGCTGGGTACAAAGTCGTTATCCGTGTTCAGTACTTTTTATCACAAACCGTGTGTACACGGTTACTGCCATCATCGGTGTGTAAACGGCAATTACCGTGGAATCGTTAGTTACCTTGCCATTGGTTACACGGTTACTAAATGGTTACGGTTACTGAACAATGAATTAGTTGTCAAGAAACAAAAATTTATGTTACACCACTTCCAACCACAAAATCAAATAAAAAGCAACAATAATCTATGTACATACATTTGATGTAATGCCATGTTTCGACAGTGGCAGAGCGGTTTTAGCTAGACGGATTGAATAGAACTAAATAACAACAAAAATCACAAGGTCAATTTCTTGGCTCATAGTAAGCATATTGTCATTTCCGTTAGCGCACCCTT
The DNA here is from genome assembly GCA_030248245.1 of Trissonchulus sp. WLG1_4. Taxonomy (NCBI): domain Eukaryota; kingdom Metazoa; phylum Nematoda; class Enoplea; order Enoplida; family Ironidae; genus Trissonchulus; species Trissonchulus sp. WLG1_4. The sequence continues at coordinate 43,326 of JASANF010011508.1, forward strand.
CCACGCAGGACACAAGTTACATACGCTTACACCACCATTATGATTTTAGACTGATCTCGCTCAACCTTGCAATGAACCCGTTTCTGATCATCACCACCCTCTTATTCTTATGCATCAAAACATCCGCTTCCAATGACGGTAAAATTTAGTTCATGAAGTTTAATTTTGATATTTAAAATAAATTCTGTTGTAAATCAGTATTAAATTTTTTTTCGCGCTAACTTGATGACCTTATTTTAATTACCTATAAAAAATTCAAATTATTGAAAACAAGCCCAATCTGCGGCAAAACCTTCAGTAAGTATTAAGCAACACTTTCAAGTAAACTGACCAGTGGGTCAGCTAAAACCTGTTGTGCAGCAATTATTTTACTTCAAATTGTGTAATATAAAAGATTGGGTAGTTTTTCTTTCGAGCAAACTGTGTATGCAAAATATTGAAGGTGTTTTTCACTACAACATAAATAAGCTAGAAGTCCCTCAAAAGAAAAAATGATGAATCATAACTAATTCTAAAGTCATAAGCTGCGTCTTTTGATTAAGGAGTTTATTAAATCTATTTCTAGTCTGCAGGTATCTTTCAAAGGAAAAAATAAAACTATTTCAATAAAACGCAGCGATCAAATTTGGAAAAAGCATCGCGGTCATAGGTTAAGGCCAATATGAAATGCCTTGAATAATTAACGAAAAGTGAAATCCTTACGATGCATATTTATTCCTAGTTTCTGGGAAAATAAATATGAGGCAAAAGACAAAACTTATTAAAAACTGCCAATTAATAAGTTTAAAAAAGTTACCGAAACCTGGGATCGAACCAGGAACCTTTAGATCTGCAGTCTAACGCACTCCCAACTGTGCTATTTCGGCTTGCTAGTAATCGTTAAAAGTCAACATGACAACTGGTGCTCTGTAATTACAAGCGCAAGATAACATCAACAGCTTTATTAAGATTTCGGTTCATCGATAATGATTTCGTTGATCAATATATATTTTCAGATTGTTGAAATTAGTTTAGTGTAGCAATGTTTGCTGAGTTATTATTATTCAAAGCTTGAGGCTGATGCACTGTTCCACTAAAATCATTCAGTTATTGAGATTAAGTTGTAGGAACCGGTTGGTTAAGATGGCAGCGCTTTGGATTAATAATCTGAGGACAAATGGTTCGATTCCGTCCCTTAATTAACTTTTTTGAAGCTGATAATTCCATCAACGTAGCGTTGCACTGCAGATAGCTGTGTTCGGGTCTGGGTAAAATCCAGCCCCAGCCCCAGCACCAAGTGGGTAAAACCCAGCCCCAAATGTAACAGTGGGTAAAATCCAGCCCCAGGTTGGGTAAAACCCAGCCCCAGGCCCAACTGGGTAAAACCCAGCCCCAGAACCAAATGGGTAAAATCCAGCCCCAGCCCCAACTGGGTAAAATCCAGCCCCAGCCCCAACTGGGTAAAATCCAGCTCCAGCCCCAAATGGGTAAAATCCAGCCCCAGCCCCAAATGGGTAAAATCCAGCCCCAGCCCCAACTAGGTAATTTCCAGCTCCAGCCCCGGCCCCAGCCCCAGCCTACGCACACCCCGGCCCCGGTTGGCAAAACACATCACCGCAATCAAATAGGCAAACCTTTAAAATTTTAAATACGAATTTAAATTTTCTAACACTAAACTTCAATCTCAGTTCTGCACATTTTCAACCAACTTTTTGGCTCTGTTCCGTCAAATTTTATTTGTATAAAATCTCACAGCTTGTATCTTTAGTAACATTTCGTGAAAACTTTGATCAGTTTTCTGTCGAATTTTAGATAAATTTCAGTGAGCTTTATGTATTCTCCTTGCTGTTCAATTCCTGCTTTGTATTCCGAATTCATGTATCTAATGCTAAGTTTTCGTAATAATTTTTAATTTTTCTGTATTTTTCAACAACACCAATCAATAGATACCACCTGAGAAGAATAATGCATGTATGTATGCTCCTGAAATGATTTCGGCCTAAAGGAGATTCGGCCTACAAGCAGTGATATATTTTCACACTGCCTGCCTGCTGCATTATTTCACACAATGCAGTATGCAAGTGTGCGTGTGCGCCCGCTCATGCGCCCGCTCATGCGCCATGGCGTACGCCATCGAGCAAAATGCACCTTCGTGTCAATAGGCCTTTAACTGGTCGTGTCACTGCTATGTAGGCCGAATTAGGCCGAAATCATTTCAGAAGAATACATACATGCATTATTCTTCTCAGGTGGTATCTATTGATTGGTGTTGTTGAAAAATACAGAAAAATTAAAAATTATTACGAAAACTTAGCATTAGATACATGAATTCGGAATACAAAGCAGGAATTGAACAGCAAGTAGAATACATAAAGCTCACTGAAATTTATCTAAAATTCGACAGAAAACTGATCAAAGTTTTCACGAAATGTTACTAAAGATACAAGCTGTGAGAATTTATACAAATAAAATTTGACGGAACAGAGCCAAAAAGTTGGTTGAAAATGTGCAGAACTGAGATTGAAGTTTAGTGTTAAAAAATTTAAATTCGTATTTAAAATTTTAAAGGTTTGCCTATTTGATTGCGGTGATGTGTTTTGCCAACCGGGGCCGGGGTGTGCGTAGGCTGGGGCTAGGGCCAGGGCTGGAGCTGGAACTTACCCATTTGGGGCTGGGGCTGGATTTTACCTAGTTGGGGCTGGGGCCGGATTTTACCCATTTGGGGCTGGATTTTACCCATTCGGGGCTGGGGCTGGATTTTACCCAGTTTGGGCTGGGGCTGGATTTTACCCATTTGGGGCTGGGGCTGGATTTTACCCAGTTGGGGCTGGGGCTGGGTTTTACCCATTTGGGGCTGGGGCTGGATTTTACCCAGTTGGGGCTGGGGCCGGATTTTACCCAGTTGGGGCTGGGGCTGGGTTTTACCCACTTGGGGCTGGGGCTGGGGCTGGTGCCGGGGCTGGGGCTGGGGCTGGATTTTACCCAGACCCCTGTGTTCTACTGAGCTCCAAGCCTTCCAGTGGAGGCTACACACGCACATACATATTGGAGCTGAAGTAAAACATGCATACCGACGAATTTCTTGCACAGTTTAGTGTTATACTGCCAAAATAGAAATTAACCCTTTGATGCGTACTGTGAACCTCAGGTACCTCACGTGGTGGATGCCCAATCTGGGGCTATAAAGCTTGGCTAGCTTATTCTAGTCAACTGATCTTCGAATTGTTTTTTCAGAAATAGCAGATCTTAGCATTTAGTGGCCCAATTTCAGTCCGGCTGCCACACAACACAACCTATGCTTGATTAAGCAGTGTGAAAATTTGACTTTTTTTCATCGCAAAAGTAGTATTTTCTTTATAGTCTCATTATGATATGTAATCGCAACTCTGGTAGTCAACCTTTTGTGCATCAGATATAGCGGATATTGTAGTTTATTTATAGCAGACAACTATGATAGGCGCACGGTTGCTGTGTTAATACTCTAGGGTGAGGTACATTATGCCTGAGCGATATAGCAAAATTAGCACAAACATTCAACTTTGAGCGCTTATAACTAAAAAACGGTGCGTCCTAGACACTTAATCGATTAACAGTTTTTCTTCATCATTAAATTGTCTATCGAATGGTGGTTTTGCCAGCTCTTTACGACGCACGTAGCTCGAGCAATGGCCAAAAAACTAAGAGGTGTCAAAGTCTGGCTGCCTAGAGATAGAACCTCTGGGCGCCAAAGGGTTAAAGACCTGTTGTGCTGTGGCACAACAGGAAAAAACAAAAAAAAGCTTTTTGAGCTACCAATATGCTACATATGTTTGACTCTAGTCTACATTGCATTTCTCGTACATGCTCATTCATTTTTATTTAAATTTGCGCTTAATTGTACAAAACACAACATGTACCTAGATAAATAACAAACATGTCTATTCAAGAGTAACCACCCCGCCATTTAAAGAATCTACTTGCAGCTGCTTTTTTTGGTCTAATGCTCGTAACTTTTTTTAAACTTTTTTTTTGCTTTATGTATGTGTTAATCATAGGTATAATTTATCGATTTTTGTGGTTTTGTATGGTCATTAGTGTGTGTTTTGTGGTAACATTTTGGTAAGTAAATGGTCGCTTTGTAGTCAGAATAGTGTAATAATATTTAAAATTAATGTGCAGAATTATACAAATGTTAGATTAATGTATAGATTTTGATAAATATTACAGTATTTGGTCATAATTTAGTCAGCATATGGTTAAGTTTTGGTTAATATTTTTGCTTTATATGTTACTCATAGGGATAATTTATCGATTTTTATGGTTTCGCATGGTCGTTAGTGTGTGTTTTGTGGTTATTTTTTGGTAAGTAAATGGTCGTTTTGTGGTCAGAATAGTGTAATAATATTTTAAATTAATGTAAAAATACAGAAATGTTAGATGAATGCATAGAATTTGATAAATATTACAGTATTTGGTCATATTTTGGTCCGTATTTGGTTAATTTTTGGCTTATTCGTTCGGTCGTATGTGTTAATCATAGGCATAGGTTATCGATTTTTGTGGTTTTACATGGTCATGAGTGTGTTTTTGGTGGTAAAATTTTGGTTGATGGTCGGAATTTAGTCAGTATATGGTTATTTTTTGGTCCATTCTTACTGTCTTATGTGTTAATCATAGGCTTGTTTTTGTGATTTTTGTGGTTTTGCGTGGTTGTGAGTGCGTTTTTGGTGGTTATATTGTGGTGGGTGGTTGGTTTGTGGTGGTTGTGTACGTTGTGTAGGTTGTGTGTAGTATCTAAGTGTTAAATGTAGGTTGTAAAATTTGCGTAATTACTTGCTGTTTATTAATTATTTATTACTATTACACATTCATTAGTATTTCACACACACATTATTTCAGTTTGTTATGCTTGTCTTACTGTAGTTTTAGCTTAGAAAAATTAGAATTAGAAAAATAGCTTATCTTAAGTAATAGTAGGACGATTTTAATGATTTTGCTGTTATTCAAGGGGAAAAGTGATTAAATAGTATATATACACACCTACAATTATATGGTGTGGCTTTGTTACGTACTTTGTTGTACACAGGGGGTCCTTGGGCAATTATGATCGGCAATAGCCTTTTTTTGATTCGTGATATCTCTCCTCCAGGAATTATGCACAGTAATAACTTACCACTAAAATTAAATTACAGCACTTTTTTTTATTTTATTAATAACAACATATTACGACAATAATAACATAATATAACAACATTACGACAATAACAACATATTACGACAATAACAACATAATATAACAACATTACGACAATAACAAATTACAATAACATAACAATACAGTAATACAATAATACATTAATATAACAACAATTACGACAATAACACATTAATATAACATAACAATACAATAATACATTAATATAACATACAACAATAACATTAAGAACATTAACAGTGTTACAAACAATTCAATATTGCAAATAAAAGGGCATAACAACCGGAGGAGAATACTAACGTCGTTGCGGTGACTATATAGTACGGTAATATGGACAATACATAAACACAACAAAGGTACAAATATATTAACAAGAAGTACATGTATGATAAATATATATAAAATATACTGCTTACTTAGTAGTAACAAAAGTATAAACTGGAGTAGGGCATATAGCACGGAGTCTATACACGCCTTCACGGTAGTTCGCATAATGAAGCAAATGCTATCACTTCACTGCAAACTGTATTAATGTCTGATTCGGCCGTTAGACCAGTGACATAAAACTTTCCCGTATGGAACAGGCGAACTGTCTTACCTTTACACTTGAATAGAATTCCGCAAAACAATTCAGGTTCTAAGCTTGCGTTATCTATTATTGAGTGAAGTAAAGGTAAGTCAACTCTGTGCCCTGTACTGCTGGCGGCTACAATATTTCTCACACTCATTGATTTTACTTGAGTGCCGAGACTTTTCGCATATTCATGTGTCGTTTTTTCCACTTGATTACGTGATTTACCACCTAGACATACGAAACTGCCTTTTTTAAATACAAGAAAGGTTAAACCATGATATTTGACCACAGTACCACTGAATTTTTTCGGTCTATACTTCCCAACAGGCTTCACGTCAGGATTTTCAAATTTTCCCACTACCGTCATGTTCACAACCTTCGCCATGTTCAACAAATGATGACAATGATAAAATGACAATGATACTGGTTATATGTAGCAAAGATGACGCAATATTACGCAATATCCCCGTAATAACTTGATCGTAGCTATTGTCAGGCTTCCACTGAAATTTTTAACTACTTTGAATATATTGATCGTTATTACATAGCTATTGTCTGGCTTCAATCCGCCACTAAAGTTTTTAAACAAATTATCAAGAACCGTTGGTCGTAGCTAATGTCTGGCTTTTTTGGCGCGAAATTTAACGTATTGTGCAATAGTTATGTGACAACAAAATATATTGACCGTAGCTATTGTCTGGCTTCGTTGCGCCACTAAACACCACAACGCCGCTAACAACAATAA